>JBCEWE010000457.1:9002093-9097093 GCA_039877035.1 Silurus lanzhouensis | reverse complement strand
TTTTCGAAACACTTCTGTGATTGAGTTACGGCACTGCAGGCTACACACACACACACACACACACACACACACAAACACACACACACACACACACACACACACACACACACACACACACACACACACACACACACACACGTGCGATTGCATTCCTCACTTAGCATTCAGGCGACGCTGAGCAAATTTATGCTATGAATAAATTTAATTAGATCATCCAGTGTCATCCTACACGCCACGAAAAGTTGCATGGTGGCTAACAGGAAGTGCTGAACGGAATAAACTTCACGTTCACCTCGGGGTAAACCTGCTCCTTTTCCACTCTATATTAAAATTTATTTATGGCAGGTTTATTACTGTTTCAGATCGGAAATAAAAAAAACCTTGTGCAATCTGAGTGAACTGACAGGCACAAAGACCACAACTACTACTTATTCTTACAGGCCACACATGTTTTAATTAACTTACAAAACACACACAAACACACACACACATACACACACCTCATTAACATTCACACTGGCCACACCTCTTTAATAATGAGTTTAACACAAATAGGCCACACCCTTTTCTCATTCTAATCAGCCCACGCCCCTTTCAAACCACTAATTGATGAAGGCCACGCCTTTTGTATACACACCTTCTTTAAAACGGGCCGCATACAGAAACCACACCTCCTTTCGAATGACTCATAGTGACAAAGGCGACACCTCGTTATTATTGACCCACCACACCCCCGTTACAGGAGCCAACTCCGATCAGTTATTACATCTTCATCCTTACAACACTGATAACGAGACGCAACACAAAGGCAAATCATACAGCATTAAAACACTAACTGAACAGAATTAAACGCTTATAATGTTAATCATATTCAAAAATAAAAATGATAATTTTTCCTCACAACAACAGATATGAATATTTAATAGTGGTTCAGATCAGAGTCTCGGTTCAGTTCAGCAGCTCAGAGTTAATCGATGCTTCTGTGTCCCTCTGGGGTTTTATTTCAGCTCTGCGTCGGCTGCATGGAGCCTCAGCATGGGATCTTGGCAGCGATTTAGAGCTGAATTTAAGGGCCACGTTAACAAAAAAAAAAAGCGCTTGATGAAGTTGGACGCCATTAATTTTGCATTAAATCAATCGGGGGAACAACACGCAAGTGTTTAAATATTCAGGCACGGTGTATTAAAATAGCATATAGTCATGATTATGCCAGGGTGGGTTATAAATTGGAGATGTGGGGAGCGCTTAGTTTTCCACTTAGAACTGTATAAATTGCAGCATATTAATCAGGTAAAGGAGAACAGGCCCGACGAGATGAGGCGCTACACACAGCAGAAAAAAAAAAAAAAAAACACTTTATCAGCTGCTCCTGCTTTCTAACTGCTTAGCAGTTGCTTTTGCCTTTATTAACCCACATGCCCAGTACACTCTATATGTTTATAACTGGAGCCTAAAATGTATCAGGTAGACCAATCTGGCAACCCTAAATTCTCTATAAAAAAAACCACTTCCTCCTTTTCCTCCTCTTCTTCCTCTTCCTCTTGCTCAGCCATCCTGAGAGGACAGTTTGTACACATTGAACATTGATTTAATTAAAATCTTGGCAAATGCCAATATCCTTTCCTGAAACTCAGGGCTAATTTTACAAATGGTTTCAACTTATCTAAGAACTAAGAATGATTTTTGGAGTACGAACTCCAAGTTGGAAATTTGGGAAGCATCCACCTTGCCTCTGATATATACAGTGTATATATATATATATATATATATATATATATATATATATATATATATATATATATATATATATATATATGGAGAGAGAGAGAGAGAGAGAGAGAGAGAGAGAGAGAGAGAGAGAGAGAGAGAGATATGTAGTATATTAATTCTGAAACCGACAAAGTAGTAAATAGCAAGTGACAGTTAGAAGCTAGTAAGTGAACAAGTCAGGTCAAGTCGAGTTTATTTGTATTGCGCTTTTCACAACAGACATTGTCTCAAAGCAGCTATACAGAAATCAACAGTGAAGGTGAATGGTGTGTGTTTATCCCTGATGAGCAGCCGTGGCGACTGTGGCAAGGAAAAACTCCCTTAGATGTTATGAGGAAGAAACCTTGAGAGGAACCAGACTCAAAAGGGGAACCCATCCTGGAGAGTGGGAACTTACACTGGAAAGTGAGAACTAACACTGGAGCACTGGAGTGTAAGATAATAAGTAAATGTTCTTTCTACAGTCTTTGGTATAAAAGTAGGAGCTACTGAGCTCAACATTTGTGATCATCACAGATCCAGCAACAGCTTCTCCATGCCGGAGCCAATGTAAAAACTCTACACATGTAGTGGGATCCAAATGGCACTGGTACGTCTCTAGATGGTTCAGGATGTTTGCGAGTTGGGGAGAGAAAGAGAAGCAGAACAGAAACTCAGCTAATGCAAACTAACGAGTATGCATGTTCAAGCAAGTAAAGTAATTGGTATAAGTAAATACTAATTACTTAGTGATTGCTAGTTAAAAAAACAAACAGAAATACACAAAAAACAACAAATACACATTGTTCACCTTTATTGTTGATTTCTGTAAAGCTGCTTTGAGACAATGTCTGTTGTGAAAAGCGCAATAGAAATAAACTTGACTTGACTTAAAATTTGACTTTACTCCATCTGTGGATTTATGTCTTGTGAAAACATTATATATATAAAATAAAACCAAACTCTAAATAGCATGGAAGCAGGGAAAACTAAACAGTTAGGCTAGCAGGCTAGCAAATTGAAGAAAATCTACTTATTGAATGAAAACTAGAAAGGGACTAGAAAGCATGTGACTTTTTGTCTTGTAAAATTACAATGTACATATATTATCTACAATATATCATGCTAATTTTGAAAACTAGCCAAGTACCAAACAATAGATAAAACCAGGAAACAGGGAGACTAATATGTGTAGGCAAACTAGCAAGTAAACACATGGCAGTGAATGCTAACTAGCAAATCACTACTATAGAACACAAACTAGCATGTAAATGCTAATTATTGAGTGACAGCTAATTGACCAGCCAGACAGATTAGCTTATTTACAGAGGATAACTAGTGACTGAGAGTGGCAGGTGAAAAGAAAACTAGCGTGAAAAGCTACACTAGTGAGTTAAAATAATAAAATAATACAAATGAATGCTAACCTGCAAGTGTTAATTTAATTAGCATTGATTTACCACAGAGAGCTGAGCAAAAGTTAACACGCCCCCTCGTTACTTAGTCAGCTCTCCTCATCTTTGTGATGCTCTAATAAACAGAGAGAGAGAGAGAGAGAGAAGCAAGAAAGAAAGAAAGAAAGAGGGACATGGAAGAAAGAAATCTCTGGAGGAAGCACAGAGAAACTGTGTTCATCCCCCAAACTCTCTGGAGATCATTGCGGATACTTCAGTTGTATCTTGGATCTGGTTCTTCACTCTGATAGGAGAGAAACATTGAGGACAGAAACCCCACGTTTCATGTTCATCGAATAGAGAAGTCAAGGGTACAGGTATAAACCAATACAAACCAAAAACATTTTTTATTCATGGATAAATCCACCAGAAATCTGAACACAAATTTATTTATTTATTTTAAGTAAAACTTTTGTATTCTTATTTAAACATACTGATCTAATGACCGGATCTGCTTTTTGTTTTTGACGTGGTGATATACAGTATATATTTCTTTTACATGCAAAAAAATATATTTTTTAGATATAAAATATTATTTTAATGTATTAATTTCTTTTTTTATTAGTGTTTATATATTATTTAATTTTATTTTATTTTTATTCTCAAAAAACAAACCCCAAACACACACTGGCTATATTTTAGGTATATTCTATTTATTGATTGATTTATTTATTCTTTGCTATTTTAAATAAACAAATGTTTACAGTGCATTCCTACAATAGTTCCAATTTATTTATTTTTTTTATCTGGACTCTGTATCCCACAAAGTGAAAACAGAATTCTAGAAATGACTGTAATTTATAATATAAAAAAAAAATAAAAAATCATCTTTTTAACCTTTTGCCAATTAATCTAATTAGATACAAAAAGTTCTTCCAGCTCTTTCTTGTTAGTACTCCTTACTCTTTCAGCCTTATGTTGCCTCTGTCCCGACTTTTTTTAGCTTTTTTTTCCCCCTCATTTTGAACATTTCATATGTTTTCTATGTTTTATCGTGAATTAAATATGGGTTTATGAGATTTACAAATTACTGCGTTCTGTTTCTATGTACATTTTACACAGTGTCCCAAATTTTTTGGAATTAGGGTAATATTTGTGTATGTATATATCGCTCTTTCTCTCTCTAAAAAAAATATATATTTGCTCACTCTCTGGTGTTCTGTATTGTTATAAAGGTTTATAATCACACTCTTGATGGGTTCCCCTTTGTCTGGTTCCTCTCAAGGTTTCTCCCTCATAACATCTAAGGGAGTTTTTCTTTACCACAGTCACCCCAGACTTCATCATCAGGGATAAAGACACATCATTCACCTTGATTCTGAAATTCTGAAATGTAAAGCTGCTTAAGCAAACTGATTTGTTTAATGGTGGCTCATTGATAAGTCTAACCTATGGTAATTTCAGTATGGTTCATGTAATGATGCTCCTTGTCATTAGTTTGAGGGTCTGATTAAGAGTAGTTTTTTTTATTGAGGGTGATTTTATGGTGCATATCTGGCAACCCTGCATCCACAATAGTGCCCTGATGGTGGATGGATCTCATTTGTAATATTCATCTGAGTTTAAAATGCTCACTTATGTGAAGTTTCATGTGGGAAATTGGCAGTTGATAAAAGTGTGTGTGTGTGTGTGTGTGTCACGTGTATGCATCACGCCTCTTCATGAACTGAAATGCCAGGAGACTGACTCAGCAGTCGATCTGTTCGTGGACTGAGTCGCTTCTTGCTTATTAAGGATTTCTGACTCATCTTAAACCCACAGGATTGTGATATTTGTACGACTTCAGCCTGGTAATGAGCTCTGTGCGCACACACACACACACACACACACACACACACACACACACACACACACACACACACACCCTCGTCTCTATTAAACGTCACATAAAAGCACGTGTCATTCCAAACGGCACATGAAAAGGCTTGTGTGAGCGCTGATCCATTGTGCTCTAATGTGCTTTGAGTCCGAAGGCTCTCGAACGGCTTCTTGCTTAATTTAAATTCTCACGCTGGCGTATTGCTGCTCTGTTACTTCTTAGTCCATGATGAAAGAACCAGAAAATGGAGGACGGTTCAAAGAGTGCTGAAAAGACGAGTATCTGCTCGCTGAGGTTTATACGAGGGGTGGAACGGTGTGATAACTTCAGAGTAGGATATCCGTGAAATCCTGTACTACAGGTTTATTTCGCTGGGACTCTGTAAGCCTGTTAGATTGAAAGAAAAATACCGTTTTGCGTGCGTTTAATTCTCTAAAAGACATTCGAGTTTTCTAGATGTACTGATAGTGTTGAAGGTATTGAAGTAATAAAGGGTCCAAATACTCCAAAATACTGAAGGCACAGGAGCCATATACTTATAATATGCTTTCCATTGCTCTAGCTCCATCAATAGGTCCAAGTTGAATCATTCGTTTTTTCTTTACAACATAAGAAGGATTTGAGCGTTTAGATCCACTCAGGCATTTCAGGTGCTTGTTCAGTCTCTTGTCATTTCGAGTTTGAACTCTTTGCTTTCAGGTTCACCTCTGAACACAATTGTCCTCTGCAAATGATCCAAAACACATCTGACTTGTGTTCAACCTGCCCAAGTTCTCCCACACCCCACTTTTGTGCTCCCTCTACCGGCTTCTGCTAGCTGCATTCACGCATCGGATTAAATACACTGATGCTTGCCTACAAATCCAAAAATGGACCTGCTTACCTCTCTGCTCTGATCACTCCTCGCACTGCACCAAGCTACCTCAGATGTTCTAGCACTGCTCGACTGGTCCCATCATCTCTTAGGGTATGGGGTAGGTTTCTGTTTCTGTTCTTGCACCAAGCTGGCGGAATGAACTTCTGTTAGATCTTCAAACGACGGCTCAAGACCTACCTTTTTTCCCCGTGTTTTTAGTGTTTCAAAGCCTAATTTGAGCTCTTTCTTCTTTTTACCGACATCGCCAGACACTGTCTGTCTTCATCCTGCACTCGCAAACCGCCGCTCGTCCACACAAGATGAAGAAGTAACCTTGAAAAGAATTAGACTCTAAAGGGAACCTCATTCTCATCTGGGTGACGCCGAATGTGCATTAAAAAATCCTCTTGTCTATAAAGGTTTTATAGTTATATAGATGGCAGATATATTGAAATGGCGGCCATTGTGAAATTTCATTTTATCGTTACTCCTCCTGCCATTTCAGTATGGAAAATGTATTGATACAGCTTTAACTCGGACTCTATTACAAAGTGCTGACACTGGAGACAAGGCGTCATCCCTGTGAACGACCCGTTACTCAGAACACCTATTAAAAACCAGTGCATTAATAAAAACCCGTCAGAGCTGCTGTTCTTGTGTGTTCTAGCATGTTAGAGCCTGTTTTGGTCTCGAGTGTAATTAACTCTCGGCTTCCAAACCCGTGAGCCCTTTCTGTTTTGTTGGTGAGAAGTGTCGGTTAAGCACCTCGGCCCCGACGCTTTTTATGATCCCTCGGCTCCCTCCGGATCGCCCTGCCGGTCCATTAAGCGTGAAGTGGAATGTTTTTTTTTTTTTTTCTCCCCGCAGAGGCTCACTCCTGACATCCATCATGTCGCGCCTTAACAATGCAGTCCGCTCAGACGCTTTCCTAATTCCAGCGTTTCCTGAGGTGGCAGCCGATGCCTGGTGCGTTAGAACATGGCCGATCCGACTCGATCTTTCCAAGGGCGTGACTCCTGCGCAGCTTTCTCGCCCGTGGTGCAATCTCGGTATTGTTGGTGTGAAACTGCGTTTGACGGCGGCTCGATAAAGCACAGCTGCGAGAGTCATTCGGGGAGGGGGGGAGCTGCGAATGGCTTCAGAGAGCAGACGAGTGATAATTGCTCTGCTGCACTGCTGAATGACCTAAACTGCTTTTAGCTGCTTTTCATGGTACTTCTGACAAAAAAAACTCTGATGCAACAATGTTGGAAAAAATATAGAAATCAATGCTTACACTGTATGGTCTAAAGTATTAGGACAGCTGACTTTCCCATCCATACATAACTCTTCTCCAAACCATACTACAAAGCTGAAAGCACACAATTGTAAAGGACGTATTTATATGTGGTCTTCTTCTTCTTCTTTCTCTACACCCCCCTGTCCTCTACATCTGGTCTTTCAAACCAACCACCAGCGTCTTTTCTCACCACATCCATAAACCTCCTGCTTAACCTTCCTCTTTTCCTTCTGCCTGGTGCCTCCATTCTCAGCATTCTTCTACCGATATACCACATGTCCCTCCTCTGCACATGTCCAAACCATCTCAATTTCTGCTCTCTCACCTCGTCTCTGTAAAACATCCTACTCGCACGTCCCTCCAATAAACTAAGTTTTAATCCTGTCCATCCTCGTCACTCCCAATGCAAAGTCTTTGGATGTGGTAGAATGCAGTTTTCCTTTCACGTCAATCTGTTTCAGCATGATCTAGTGGAACATCTTCCCAGAAAAGTGGAGCTTATAAAAGCAAATGGGGACTTAATGTGAAATTGGATGTTCGAAATGAAGCTCAGGTGTCCACAAACATTTGTCCACAAAGTGTTTGTAATACATCAGACTGCTTTTATTTGTTTAATTCCTGTTCCATTCTTGACCATTTTTATCCGTTTACAGTTGCATAATTTTCTTTTTCGTGTTATAGTATTTCTGATCAGGTCCAAACGTATCGGAAAATCATCACCCTTCGAATCCATGTCTCATTAAATTCCACCGAGTTGTTTTTTTTTCTTCTTTCATTTGCAGCAGCAGCAGGAGGCCGGTTATTTTTTATCCTCCTAACAAATAAGTCGGTGTTTAATTAGACTCGTTGTCATACGACCCCTGGAGTTTGTGCAGCATCGTTTTTTCCCGGAGATGTTAAATAAACACGGCTGTCCTGCGAAGACAAGCTTTATTTGCCATTTGTCGCAGATTGGACTGTGTCGAGGACAGACGGTGCTCCTGATTTCACATCTCATCTCTCTCTCTCTCTCTCTCTCTTTTTCTCTCTTTATTTCATTCTCTCTCTTTCTCTCGAGCGCAAGTTTTTAACCGTGGCCTTCGATTAACCAGACAGGTGGGAAAAAAGCGATTGCTCCGTTGCGGACGAGACAAGTACGGCGTCATTCTTTCACCTCCAGGCTTCTAAAACCGAATTGACAGAAAGAGAAAGAAAGGAGAAGGGAAAAAAAGCATCTCACATTCCAGGCTTCCCGTTTTGGCGCGCATAGGACAGCAGAGCTGCTCATTAGAGAGACGTCCAGAGCCGAGAGCTTCTTATCGGTGGGAGGCCGAGGCGGGACGGCTTCAGCTCGAACACTAATGGGCGCTAATGGCTTCTGCTCCAGGCTGCCATGGTGCCGATGAGGAAAAAGACTGCAGTCTCTCCTTTACACAGCCATCTGCAGCAGCAGGACCGATGAACACAAAAAGACATGCGATCAGGAGAAAACCAAAGGTCTCGGGGATGTTCGCGTGTTTGCTTTCGCCACAGGGTTTCTTTGTTTCTCACCCAGCAGCGGGGTTTGCGTTTGGCCCTCGTTATTATGGTGGCTCATTGTTGTGTAAACTCTCTCGCACACACACACACACACACACACACACACACACACACACACACACACACACACACATGCACACACACACACGCACGCACACGCTAATGCCAAGAGTATTAAATAGGAAAGTTTTGCAACGTAGATACAAGACTATGTGTCCCATCCCTGTTTGATAGAATTCAGTGCTCCATCTGACCAATCAGTTGCTATCTTTCTGACCAATCAGAGATGAATCCTCAGAAGAGTCTTTGTTTTTTCCTTTTTTTTTTCTCCTTATGTTTGATCTCGAATCCTATCATTTCCATTGAACATCATTGTAGATTATCATTGTTGATTCTATTGATCATTGTTGTAGATAACATGTTTTTCTGCCAGAAGAATTTTCCCAATGCAAAGTCTTTGGATGTGGTAGAATGCAGTTTTCCTTTCACTTCAATCTGTTTCAGCATGATCTAGTGGAACATCTTCCCAGAAAAGTGGAGCTTCTAAAAGCAAATGGGGTTCTAAATGTGGAATTGGATGTTCAAAATGAAGCTCAGGTGTCCTGAGGACATGGATGGAAGGAGTCACCAGTGCCAGAGCTTTGCTACTGTCCTCAAAGGTTGGAAGTTAAATTTTAACTACAAATAAATAACAATTGACTCATTAACTGAAAAAGTTCTAATCGTCGTGATATTCACAGGTTTTCTTTTACAGCAACACTGAAGAACACCTTAAGGACCATTAAAGATCCTTTGAAAAACCCATGAAAACTAATGAAGAACCCATGAAGAACCCATAAAATACCTCAAAAAAAAAACCATGGAAATCTACTAAATACCCCCTAAAGAACTCACGAAGAACCCTTTTTTTTTGCAAATGGAGAATTGTTTCACAAAAAAAACCCTAGACCGTTAACTTCTAGCCATTTTATTACTCTTTTTAAAGATTCCATACCTCAGAAAGAGGGTTTTGCCTGAAAAGCACTCTAGAACCATCGAACTTCCTAGGAAGTTTTTATCGTACAAATTCGGAGACGTTTCAAATAAAGTATGCGCCACAAATATACAGTAGTGAACCTCGCATGTGCGTCTGCTGGCGGGGCAGAGCTCCAGCGGCACGTGTTCCCAGTAGTGAAAAGGAAGTTGTGTTGTGCAATTGTTGTTGGAAATGGGTCTCTCGACGGAGAAAAAAGTTTTCATAGTTGAGTATTATTTCCGCTCATACGGAAGTGGTCGTGGAGGCGGACCGAGTTTGAAAAAGGTGGTAGAACAATTCCGAGAGAGATTTAATAAGAGGGCACCAGTAACACAGTAATGCTTTCTATTGTTAGGAGATTTCAGCGTTCTGGTAGTGTACTGTGTCAACGGGAGTGTATCAGACCCCTGTTTCATTAAGGATGAGGAAGGCAATGCTCTTACCGTAACCCCATAACGATACAGGGACATGGTGATTGGATATTTCTTCAGGATTTGAGAAGGTTCTGTTGTGCAAGGAGCCTTCACATAAACAGACAGTGGTAACCGCTCGAGAATCTCTAGCCATGACGCAGGAAAACTTTTCAAGATGAATCATTCCACATGGTTCTGACTTCCTATACCGTCCCATTCCCCCGATCTTAAACCACTTGATGCCTACTTGAGTGGAATTTTAAAGGAGAGTGTGTTCAACTGTGAAGATCCACCAAGAACCATGCCTTCATTACAGGAACAAATCCTCTGGTTTTGCTGTTATGATTGTGTGTGTGTGTGTGTGTGTGTGTTATATGGTTAAATTATTGCTCATTGTTTACTTGTCTGATGTTTAACATTTAGGTAAATGAAAAGTTCATGATCAAGACTGGGTTCTTTAAAGGTTCTTCAGCTGATTATTGGATCCTGGCCTAGTCCAAGGCTTCTGCTCCTAATCGTTCATCATCATTTAGAATATAAAAGAGTTTTGATTGAACCCATTTCTTGGTGACTGCATGATTATTTGTGGGATTTTATGGTTTCCTCATAATGATGTGTGTTTTCTCTTGCCGCCGTGACTCCAGCACAGTGCTAGCGAGTGACATTTAGCGCTGACGGTGATGAACGACTTTCCTTTAGCTGAAACTCATTTATCACATTGACTCAGGAGCAAAGTTCTTACTATGAAGGTTGCACTTTTAAGGAACTTTTATCCATGACTTTTTTATTTTCTCTTTGTGTGTGTGTGTGTGTGTGTGTGTGTGTGTGTGTGTGTGTGTGTGTGTGTGTGTGTGTGGAGTTCTCCACAGGCGAATTCAGGTTAATCTCTTTTCAGGTGTCGAGTCAGCAATGCCACACCACTAATCGACATAGTGAAACAGACGCAGGGCCTTTTCAGAACATCACACCAAGAACCATAAAGTAGAAAAAACTTTTCATCTTCTCGTTCTTCTTCTTCATCGTCTTCTTCTTTCTCATTGTCTTTCTCCTCTTCCCCCTCTTCCATCTCCTCTTTCTCATATCTTTTCTACCTTTATTTTTCTTATTTCTTTTCCTCGTTATTCTCCTACTTTTTTGCTTGCTCCTCCCTCTCCTCCTCCTCCTCTTCATCCTCCTCCTTCTGCTCCTCTTTTTTTCTTTTCACCCGTAACTCTCTTTTTCCTGTTTATTATCTTACTCCTCTTCACCCTCTACTATATCCTCTTCCTTATAATTTCCCTCCCTTTTTTCATCTTCATCCTTTTCCTCTTTATTCTGCTTCTTTTTTACTTCGTTCTCCTCTTTTCTTCCTCCTTCTCCTTCCCCTACTCCTCCCTCTAACCCCTCCTCTTTTCTGTCTCCTCCTCCTCCCCTTCTCTTTTCCCCCTTCTTCTTCTCCTCCTCCTCCTAATCTTCATCCCTCTCTTTAATCTTCTCTTTCTCTGCCTCCTCTTTCTATTTTGCCTTCTCCTCTTTGTCCTTCTCTCCATCGTGCTCTTCTTCCTCTCTGTCTTCCTGCTTTTCCACCTGTGAGCACAAAATGCTCTAAACAAGGTGGGCACTTTTGGTTTGAAAGCCGTTTGTCAGCATTATTGATTCGTTCCCTCATGCGAACCGAATTACATTCGATCCAATTTGCTTTCCAACACACACACACACACACACACACACACACACACACACACACACACACTCTATTTCTCTCTCTCCTTCGTTCTCTCTCTCTCTCTCTCTCTCTCTCTCTCTCTCTCTCTCTCTCTCTCTCTATCTGCAGCTGTGATTTGCATGCCAAGGTGAAGAAGAGAAGAGAAGAGAAGAGAAGAGAAGAGGAGTTTCCTCATCAGAAGACGAGTCACACAATCTGAAGTGTCACTACTGGGAATGAAGCATAGTTTGGAATGCTGGGAGTCGAATTGTGGAATCTCAGATGGTTTTAATGATGGTTACTATTTTTCCCTGTGCACTTTTTGCTTTATAAGGTGAGTCATGATAGATAACCCGATGCTCCACTGGAGGGCAATGCTGTATGAAGGATCACAAGGTTCTCCCTGTTCCTCGGTCATGTGCTATAGTGCAAGCCTACAGTGATCAGTTTTAAGCTACCAGATTGTTAAAAGGTGGTTCATACTTCTGCAGAGGACGCAATTTTACTTTGTTTTTTCAATAAATTGCATTTTTTTTTTTTTACAAACCCACCAATCAGATGCATTGCTGTTACCATAACAATATGTGGATTTTAAGACCGAATCAATATCATTTGAAAAAGACTTGCATTATGAAATATTTTTTGTTGAAAAGACCAAAACACACTTTGTCCAAAAGTATTGGGACACCTTATTTTTCCAGCCATATGTGGTTCTTCCCCAAACGGTTACCACAAACTTGGAGATACATGATTGTAAAGGATGTGTTTGGATGCAGTAGCATGAAATTTCCTCTTCACTTGATTGAGAATATCCAAACCTGTAACCAGAATGCGAGGCAGAGTTTGAGGAGCTCATGGAGGTTGTGATTTGTGCTGCGGCCAAGCTAGATCTTCATTGGCCAGTCGATGAGCAGAAAGCTGCCTCGTCCAGTAAGCTAGATGAGTGCTTTATGGGATCCATGTCACAACCTCCACGTTGGTTTCTGCCATTTTTCCCGACCTGCACAGCTAGGTGTCCAGGGCTTACACCTTAGCAGGTCAAGCCGGTGCGTGCAAAGAGACTCACCCTGGGGTGGCCCCCCTGTCGGATCTTGAGACGCGAACAAGTCTACAAGTCTAGCTGCTACAAGTCTTGGTTGTACGGGGAGGATTGCCCCACTAAAAGAACCTTTGGACCTGGTATCCCTTTTAGAACACCCTCCCCGGGAGATTCCTCTGAGACACAATAGTTCACCCCCGCCCAGAGTTGTGGAGACTGTAGCTGACTCTCTCTGTAGCCGACTCTCTCTAACTCTCTGGTCTCTCCACCGAGGTGGTAGAGACCATTCTCCAATCCAGAGCTTTCTCCACGAGGATGGAACCTGTTCAGTGCATGGTGGGATCATCACCAATTGAAACCAGTTCACTGCCCAGTTGGTTTAGTGTTGGAATTCCTTCAAGAGCAGTTCACTAAAGGGTTGGCTCAGTATGGCTTTAAAGTCTACGCGTCCACCATTTCGGCCTACCATGCTCCCCTCGCGGGGCAATCACTGAGCAGAGACCTGCTGGTGACGCGTTTTCTACACAGCACCCGGAGACTGAGGCCTCCAGTGTGACCTAGAGTGCCTGCGTGGGCTTTGGCCATTGTGTTGGAGGCTCTATCTGAGCTCCCCTTCGAGCTGCTGGCTGAGGCATCTTGGTTCCTCCTGCCCATTTCCTCTCTTAAAAGAGTTGGGGATCTTCTGTGTGGATACCCTCTTTGTGGCCCAATCTTTTCTGGAGTTTACTTTAGGTATGGCCAGTGCCTCCCTGTACTCTAGAACAGGGTACCTTGTTCCCAAGGTACCCTCTGTTGTCCCTAAACCTGTCAGGCTCCAGGCATCCTATCCTCCTCCTTTTCAGGCCCCAGACCAGGAGAAGCTGAACCAGCTGTGTCCGGTTTGAGCACTGGACATTTACGTCCACAGGACGAGTCCTTGGGGGAAGTCAGAACAACTACTCATCTGCTAAAGCACTTTGAGGAGAACAAGCAGATGCTTAGCAGATGGATTGTAGATGCTATAACATCCTACTACGATTCCACTGGTCGCCCCACTCCTTTCGGGGTCAAAGCGCACTCGACCCAAAGTGTGGCAGTCTCTAAGTCTTGGTCCTCTGAAGTTTCCCTTTATGACATCTGCAACGCTTTGCCAGGTTTTATAACCTTGACCTCAGTGCCACTTCTGGCCTTTCTGTCCTTCAAACTAGCTGTGCTCTTACACACTAGGCAGGGACTGGTCAGTCTGTGAGTATTGGACTCTTGTTTCCAAAGTGTTTTGATGCTGTTTGAGTTCCTGACAGGGAACATCTACATGTTTAGTATGTAACCCTGGTTCCCTGAAGGAATGAGACACGAATGAGTGTGTGTGATGATCTATCATGGGTTGGTGCCCCGACTACAGTATTCCCATCTTGTGCCAAACGTTCTCAAGATAAATGTCAATATCTTTGTAGCTGTACATGTGCACAAATAAACAAATATAGACTCGACAGCCGGGGCAGAAGTTGTACGTAGACTATGATCAGATGAGTTAACAGCAAAGCAAGAAGAAGAAAAACAATAGAAGAACACGCATTAACAATAAAAAGAGAGAACAAAGAACGAGAATGGAAATGGCAAGACTTCACCAGGTAGCACTGGGAAGTCTGGGGAATATATACAGCGCTAATTAAAAGTCATGTTGAAAGCTGACACATTCAGTCAGAAGATGAAGTTGGAGCTGGAAGTTTTATCCACATATAAAACAGAACCTCATTTCATGTCTGTCAGTTATCACCTTTTATTTTTAGTCTGATGCCCGACAGTTTTAAAGCTCTTTCTCTCTCCGACTCCTGTCAGAGCGGCTTTTACAGCTTCTTGACGTCTGATGAAAACATCAAGCTATTACTTTTAATAAAGGAGCACACACATGTAGAGGAATCATCAGTCAGAAGAAGAACCTTCGACACCAAATAGTCTGGTGTTAATCGTTTCCATTAGAAGCTTCATCACTCACATGGTGATTCATAAAGTTGAGGAACAAATTTCAACCTGTTTCACTTTCATCAATATCATCATCATCATCATCATCATCATCATCATCACTTTTTCTCAAGCATTAGCCAAATTTTTTATCCTAATAATTGTAATGATTTCTCAAGAACTCAAAAGTGACCAGCTGTTAAATATCCATGTTGGTGGAGCGACACGCTCATTAATGATCACCCAGAGTGGCAGAAGCTTGACTTCAGATCCCTTGACCTTTAACTCTGGAGGGAAAAGTTAATGAACCGCCACTGCGCTTCCTGACGTGGACCTCAATGTCTTGCTGGTTCAAACAGCTCAAACGGATACACCCAGCCGGAGCATCCATTCCTCATGCCGTCTCTTCCGTACCTGTGTCAATATCTTCATACGGACTCTCGGCAGTGGTGGGAAAATCATCCTTTCGATGGTGAGTTAATGACAGGAAAGTGCTGCAAGGACAGGAAAATGACCTGGGATTTGGAATTTTGGAACTAAAAATTAATTATCAAAAATCTGTATTCTGAGCATCTCTCCAAATGAGTTGTCTGTAAAGCTCCAAATATCTGTTTCTTAGTCAACATGGTAAATGATTTTACAGTTCCTCATCCTAGTTATTTTGTTTAAACCTACAAAAAGCATTTTCTCACATAGGTTCTTTTCTGGGATTTTTGTCTGAATTCCTATCTACCAGCCATTAACTTTTCCACCACACTCTTATTCTAAGGCATGTGAAGCCAGACAACCATGTCTTTTCAAACTGCTGCTCATGCTTGGTTTAACACTCTCACAGAAAAATAAAGCTCATAGGAATACCTCAACTGAAAACCTCAGAGAAAACCCCAGAGGAAACAATGAAAAACCTCTCAGAGAAATTCCTAAAAGGAAACCCTCAAATCTAAACCTCATAGAGAAACCTTTGAGTAATCTATAAAAAAAAAAACACCAGAGAAAACCCTCAGAGAAAACCCCAGAATAAACCCTCAGAGTAAACCCTTAGTGAAAAATCTGAAAGTAATCCCTCAGGGAAACCCCCAGAGAAAACCCTTGAAAACCCTCAGAGAAAACCCTCAAAGGAAAACCTCAGAGTACACCACCAGAGGTAACCTTCAAAAATCTCTTCTAGCAAACCCTCAGAAAAAACCCTCAGATTAAACCCTTAAAAAAAAACCCTCAGAGGAAACACTTTAGAAATTGTCATAGAATATTCTCAGAGGAAAACCTCAGAGCAAACCCTCAAAACAAACCCTCAGCGGGACTCCATGGCAAAAAAACCCAGAGTAAACCCTCAGAGAAAACTTAAAATATCCACCATCTTCCAAATACATGAGCTGTCTAGTGTCATTTTTGGAATTAACACCTTTTGATTTGAATAAGTGGAAACTTTGGCAGCACTCGTGAGCCAAACTGACAAATGAGCTAATGAACTTGCACCATCATGGTGATGTTCCTATTATTACAAAAAAAAAGTTGGCAGTGGATCGGATGATTGAAAAGTCATGAATTCAAAGTGCAGACCTGCCAAAATGCCACTACTGGGTCCTTAAACAAATCTCTTAACCAGTCAATTGCTCAGTTGTAGAAATCAGATTATTGTTAGAATCTCTGGAAAAGAATATTTGGCGAACTTCAAGTAGGAACATGTATTGCTTTCCCAGTGCACACTATCAGTCTTAACTTTTCTGGCAAACTTTTTAAAGACAAGTTTATTAACGTGAACAGAACCCCTCTATTTGTATATGTTTTCATATATGTTAAAATACATTTTCCCTTCATTCTATCCTTTCAATTTATAAATCTTAGTGTACATCCTTCCTGACTGACTTAGCCTCCATCTTTAATCGAGTTAAGCGGCACTGAAACGGTGGAAGCACGATACGCTCTCTTTCCGCCAACACTCTCCAAAGTGTGAAAGATAAATCTTGCTTTTACACTTTTCCTGTCACCAAATATAAGTGTATGTGATCTATCCATCCACCGCTGGTCCATTTACTACACCGGATTTAACAGCTCTGTAATCTTCTGAGAACATGTGAGCCGACAGGTCAGATTGTGCAACGGACCTGAGAAAACTACGCTACATCTGCTATGATTAAGATTAAGCACAGGTGCCTCCAAGCCTTTACAGAGCTCATTCAGTCATAAACGTATCCTTGGGGGAAAAAAAAAAAAAATCACATTTTTTATGTTTTTTTTTTTTTCAATTTTTGATTTTTTATGCTGATGACTCCCAAAGAACGAACCCTTCTCTTGATTGCTTTAACAGAGATTTATGGATCAAAAAACCAGTTAGAAGATTGTGTAATTAGGTTCATTTTAATGATTTTCGAATGAATTATTTTATAATTGAGAATCGTTTTAATATTTCATTTTATTTTATTCATATCGCAGGTTTTAACAGTGACAAAAAAAAGTGTTAATAATCGTGTGATCCTCACGAACTCCTTACACATGATCCTTACACATTAATTAATTTATTTCCACATCATTGTGAAGAAATTTCAGCGAGAAATTAGCTAGTGTTTTCCCACAATTTTTTTCCCCACCAATATACAGTATATTCCATGTGTGTTATCTCTGTATGCCTTTTTAAAACTAAATCTTAAGTATTTAATCTTTAAACTATTTCAGAAAAATAACACTGAAATTAACAAACGAAGACCATACGGTTAACATCAACATCTAACAGCACTATATAAAATAAACCTTTTAAATAAACACAAGGAAAATAGGAAAAGGTGGAAAGTTCCCATTAAGCTTCAGACTGATGGCCGGCGATGTCGGCCAGACATGATCGCATCAGGGGATTTGTAGCAGAACAGCGGAGGATTGTGCAAATAGCGATGGAGATGAATGTAAACCTTCACCCTGTTGTAACACATCCTGCCGACAGCCTCCTAAAAGAGTGTCTAAATGATGAAGCCCTTTTAGTCAAATCGAATTTTGGCCCAATCACGGCGATGATGCGCCGCTATCCGAGTCTCGGCGGACCGCGATGGATACAGACAGCTAGCGTCTGCCGAGTTGACTATAATGGAGCAGCCACTTAAAACAGGCCGCCTCATTTCCCCGGCGGATCCGACACTAATCTCATTGGAGCGAGTGGAAAGCTCGTGAAGCTCAGTGCACACCAAATGAGAGAAAAGTCCAAAAGCTTGGTTTTGGAAATTTGACTTCCAAATTCTTTTTCCGAATTTGATTGTAAACATCTTTAGGATAATTGAGGGATCATTAGAGCAAGCTGCCGATCCGTATCCTAGCAACATGTATGTTTATTGTCATGTTATACTTTTCACATCATGAGATTTTTCTCCTCTTTGGTCTCATATGACTCTTACACATGATTACATTTTGATTTTCTTGCTTTAATTTTTTGTTATTTACGTATATTTACTTTATTTTATTTGACTGTTTCGTTACTCACAAATTTTACTACTTGCAACTTTTCTAAAATGAATAATCTTTTTTCACAATGCCACAAGTTTACTCGAGTTTTGGGCACATTGTGGAATGAAATGCACTTTCACGGGTTTCCACGCATGTTATTTACACTTTCAAATGTGAAAAATGTCTTTTTTTTTGTTTGTTTGTTTCTGGAGTTTCAAGACAGCTCATTAAAATCCAATCTTCCAGAGTCACTTTGTTATTATTTACCTTACTTACTTATTTACTTTACTTATTTAGCATCCAGCATGCTAGCTTTGGTGCTTTTCTTCAAACCCTTACATTAAATAACATTACAGCAAAGAAGTAATTAAAGAAAGATGAAAAGATTTAGAAATAAAGTTTTTTTATTGCTCTTTGACTGTATTTCTGTATTTGTTTCTGAATTCTTTTCACACGTTTCATTGGTTTTAGTGAAGGCCAAGGACAAAGGCTTGAAATTGCTTGAAATTAAGAGTGGATAAAAGTAGACCCCCTCACACACACACAGTGGAACATTCTGTTCAATAGTGTGAGGACAAATCCAAGGACAAAATGACTCTCCATCTTTCTTGTATAGAGTTTATTTATTTATTTATCAAAAAAAGTTTTTCTAATCCAGTCCTGAGGCATTGTACTTGGTAACACATAGCCTTGCTGACTCCTACACACATTCTCAGGACTTACACAGAGCAGGCCATGAAAAGTTATATATGTATAATACATAGATCATGTAAAATAAAGCAACAAAGCATTCGAAAGAATGTATCATAAATAAATGAACAAATTAGTCAATTAATATTCACAGTGGTAAGATATTACTAAGTAAAAAAAAATGGACTCATCATTTATTTAAAGTTTATGTACTATAAGATTCTTACACTTGATAATAGTTTATTTATTTATGAGAATTTACTATATGGAAGAAGGGGAGATGGGGAGAAGAACAAGGAGACAGGAAGCAAAACTAGGACCAAAAGATGAGACAGGAAGCAGAACTGGGAGACTGGAAGCAGAACTGGGAGACAGGAAGCAGAACTGGAAGACTGGAAGTAGAACTTGGAGTCTAGAAGCAGAACTGGGAGACAGAAAGCAGAATGAGGACACAAGAAGCAGAACCGGGAGACTAGAAAAAGAACTGGGAGACAGGAAGCAGAACTGGGAGACAGGAAGCAGAATGAGGACACAGAAAGCAAAACCGGGAGACTAGAAAAAGAACTGGGAGACAGGAAGCAGAACTGGGAGACTGGAAGCAGAACCAGGAGACAAGAAAAAGAACTGGGAGATGAGAAGCAGAAGAAGGAGTTGTGAAGAACTGGCAGAACTGGAAAAGACTTAAAAGTCCTCTTTATTGTTTTGCACTTTTTACTTCACTTTCATCATCGCCATCAATCAAAATCATCACCGGCTACATCCATGTAGGATGTTAAAGCAGGAGAAGTGTCGCAGCCTGTCTCTTATTTCCTCTAAAAAAGAGAGAGAGAGAAAGAGAGGAAGAGAGAGAGGTGGTGGTGATGGATCGCACCCCACATTGAATTAGGGGATTAAAGTGAGGGAGATGGATGTGTTTAGCATGGATATGGCCTCAGAGGCACCGGCCTGATAACGGAGGGAGCTGAGCGCCTGCCAGAGCTCGGGATGAAGCCTGACTTATGCCCTCATATTTTACGGGCTCTTGATGAGCCACTGTGAGGAGCCATTAATCAAACACGCTGTGGCAGAGGAAGGCGCCAGAGATGGAGGAGAACCTCCCATTCGTCTCTCTCGTTTCCTTCTCGTGCCGTCGAGTCCCCGGTTAAAAGGTTTAGCCTTCTGAGTGGGGAGTGTCACAGTGAATCGGGTCACAGGTAGAGTGGGATGTGGACGAGTCGGGGTGGATCTGTGCGTTTAGGTCATTTCGTCCCCCCAAGCAATCCCCCATTTCATCTTTAACCCAGCCTCATGAAAATTCAGACGGATCTGGAGAAGCACTTGGGTACCAAGCACTCTAGAAATAAAAAAAAAAAAGTAACACATAAAAAAAAAAAAAGAAAAATATAACTTTAATTTATCATTTACACAAGTTTGTAAATTCAGAAATGGTTTTAAATATTACAACGAAATTATGTCTAAATGTGTAATGAATAATTTTTTTTAGATTTTTGTTCAAGAATGTGAAAACATCATAAGCTGTGATTTTTTTTTTTTTTTTTACTTTTCATTTTATTCATTTTTTTTTATTTATTATTTTTTTTTTTAATAAATACAATTTTTGTTTTTGGCTTTATAGATTTTTTCTCCCCAGTAACTATTGAGGATGAAATGAAAACAAAAAAAAAATGTGTAATACTAACAATAATTTGTAATAAAAAAATAAAAAAATAAAAAAACATTTATTAAAGACACTAAAACACACAATGTGGTTAAATACACATCTATCACATTTTGAGTGTGTAAATTTCAAATGGTAAATTTTTTAATATATATTTTGATCCCCTAAAAACTATGTACTGAGCTGAGATGATAATAAATTAATAAATAAATGAATAAATAAATAGAGACAAGTTAATGGGTAAGGACTACATGATGAGCTGCTGTTACATAAAAAAAGAGTAAAAGAGGGGATTTTGAAGAAACGACGGTATATTATAGTGACTTTGAATGTCACTATAAACGGATAAAAATACACCACCTCGGCCCCTGAAGTGTTAGTGTGCTACAGTGGTTGTGGTGTAAGAGGAATAAAACACTTCAGGTTCCCATCATTGATTATTTTCAATCCTACAGCTTTTATTTATTCCTTTTGTTACATAAGCGTTTGTTATATAAAGCTGTAAGGGAACAGAGAGATAGAATGAGGGGGAGAAAGAGAGAGAGAGAGAGAGAGGGAGGAGAGAGAGAGAGCGGGAGAGAGAGAGAGAAATCCGATGGTTGGTATTGAAGTCTGTAGCGCTACATTGAGTGAAATTGTACGCAGGACCTGAATATTGACGGAGCTTAGTGTGGTTTAACCCCCGCATCGACAGCACCTGCCCTCTCCTGCCCCTCGTGTGCCCCCGGACGCCAGCACGCACCGATACACCGATACGGCGAGTCGGTACCTTCCTGTT
Source organism: Silurus lanzhouensis (assembly GCA_039877035.1). Lineage (NCBI taxonomy): Eukaryota > Metazoa > Chordata > Actinopteri > Siluriformes > Siluridae > Silurus > Silurus lanzhouensis. The sequence continues at coordinate 9,075,772 of JBCEWE010000457.1, read as the reverse complement.
AGAGTCGCCTGAGGCTTTTTATTTTTTTAAGCAGGATGCAGGAGGAGGCAGAATGGAGCTCCAGAGTGTCTGTTGTTCTCAAACCGTTTTCTCCACCTACGAGCACCTGAAGAGGAACTTCCCGTCCTGTGAGAAAAGATCTCCTGTATCTTTCTCACCTCACCTCAACACCCACCTTCCATTTCTCCCTCCTGACAGTGCCTGCCTGATGCTCGCTTTGCACTCCTGCACAAAAAGGCTGTTATCAAGCTGCCATCCTCTCTCACTCCCTCGCTCTCTTCTTTCTTCTCAATCTGTCAGTGAGACCCCCCACAGTGCCCAGCTTCCTCATGCCAGAACCATAGCAGGCGCCTATCTCTCGCTCGCTCTCTCTCTCCTTCTTATTCTCTCTCTCTCTCTTTCTCTCTTTCTCTTACTGCTTTTTTCGCTCTTGTTTTCTTTCTGTGTCTCTGTCTCTCACTTTCTCTAGTTTTACCTCTTTCTCTCTCTCTTTCTCATTCTCTCTCTCTTTTACTGTCACTTTCTCTATTTTCCTTCTCTTTTTCTGTCTCTCGCTTTCTCTAGCTCCCCTCTCTCTCTTTCAGTCCATCTCTTACTGTCTCTGTCTTTCTCTTTCTATTCCTTTTATTCTCTCTCTCTTTTCCTTTCTTTCTGTGCCTCTGTCTCTTACTTTCTCAATCTCTTACCCTTTCTTGTTCTCTCTCTCTCTCTCTCTCTCTCTCTCTCTCTCTCTCTCTCTCTCTCTCTCTCTCTCTCTCCCTCTCTCTTTTTCTCTCTTACTCCATCTCTTACTGCCTCTCACTTTCTATTCCTTTCATTCTCTCTCTTTACTTTTCTCACTTTCTCTGTCTCTCCCTCTTTCTTGTTCTCATTCTCTTTCACTCCTTCTGATCCCTCTCTCTTACTGTCTCTGTCTCTCTTTTCCTCTCTTTCTGTTTCTCTGTCTCTCAAATTCTCCATCTCTCCCTCGCTCTCATTCTTATTCTCAGCTTCTCTCTCTCTCTCTCTCTCTCTCTCTCTCTCTCTCTCTCTCTCTCTCTCTCTCTCTCTCTCTCTCTCTCTAATATGAACATTTCTATTGCCAGTGCTTATTTACAGACTTTGGTAGCAAATCGGAAAAAAAAAAAAAAAACTAAAGGAGACTCTCATTCTTTTTCTTATTTTTGTCTGTCTGTCTGTCTCTCACTTATTTCAGTGTATTTTTTCTCTCTTGCTGCAGCTACTGACTGTGAATTGTGTAGAAAAAAAAAATCACATTGTAGAAACAAAGTCACTCAGGTGTAAAAAAGATCACTCTCTAAAAACAATCAGATCATGGAGAAAAGTAGTGAGTCATGTGATCAAAATACCGTGGGATAGGAAACGAATCAAAATAAAAAAAAAAACCAAAATCAAACGAATCGTGTGGTAAAATCAAATGCGGAAAAAAAAGAAATCATTCCGAAACCAAACGAAGCAGCACCCACAATCACACACACTCATTCACACACTATAATGGCAAAAGTTTGTGGACACCTGACCATAAGATTTTTATCTGTTTTTTAGATTTTACATTTAGTCCTCAATTGCTGTTATAATAACCACCACTCTTCTGGGAAGAACAGATTTTTGTAGAGTTTCATTCATCCACAAGGGTGTTAGTAAAGTCAGGTACTGATGTAGGTGAGGTGAGGAGGTCCGAGGTGCAGTCAGTGTTCACATTCATCCCAAAGGTGCTCAATTAGGGTTGTGGAGCTCTGAAGCAGGAGATCTTCCATTTCATCCCAATGTAAAGTAGTTCCTGCATCCAAAGACGTCATATACAATTATATTTCTCCAGGTTTGTAATAACAGTTTGGAGAAGAACCACAGATGGTTAGTAAAGTTAGGTGTCCCAATACTTTGTACATACATCGAAAACTGGAAAATTGGAAGAACATTGGATATTATTGTTAATAATAATAATAGCTGATTTTATATGAGTGCTTCATCAGGATAAATGGTGCAGAGGATCTGAATTCGAATGCTAAGTTTGAAGCAGGAACACACCCTGGAGAGGACTTCAGTCTATCACAACAATTCATACAGAGTTTTAATGTTCAATGATATGACGTAATTTAACTGAGCACTTGAGAGATGCAGACTTTATCTATTACAAACTCTAACATTCTTGCTAATTCTAACCCTTTCTTTATTTCAAGAAGAAGAAGAAGAAGAAGATTAGTTTCACAGTATGGCGTGATTCACTCTGGGCTAAATCAGGTTCTGTGACAAAGCTTCCAATTTTGTCATTACAGCAGACGTATTTTTTATCTATAGGCTCTTTGATACTAATAGCATCTTGTGATTAAAATAAAATAAAATAAAAAATCCTTCAATTTATATTTTTAATAGTGCACCTTAAGGAACCATTCAGATCCGCACTGGAAAAAAATAAAAATGATCCATGCATTAATATCGTGTAATGTGAGAGAGCTGGCTTGGGTTTAAGTGCAAGCTCCGCCTCCCTCTCTCCAACACCCTCACTTCATCTTCCTCTCCGTAACTCACGAGGGGACAAACGCAGTGTTATTAAAGAAATTTGCAGCCTTCATTTTTTAAAGGCTCATATTTACATCAATTAATGATCTACCAAGAGACTTGAAGACCAATTACAGACTCGCTCGTGTTCGGTCCCCAACCCAACCCACACCAACCAACAACCTCACCATTAAAAAAAAAATTATTAAGCCTATGGGCTGGAAATGTAGCAATTCTTTAAAGAAATTTAACACTGCTTTATTTTGCACTCTAAATTAATTGAATAGTAACAAGATATTTTTAGGATGTGGTTCTTCGAATCTCATATCACTTAATGTCACACGTATTAAAAATCACTGCTAATTAATGGAGCATTTGTCCCTCACTGATTGGTTTCCTGGTTAAACGTTCTTCATCACCGGCTTGTTATTTAGCTTTTTTTCAACTGTCAATTCCCAGGTGCATGAAAGTAAGAAAAAAATGCTATTTATGCTGTACATGGAAGCTTCTGTGAGAGAAGAAGAGAAGAACCAAGTTTGTACCATGCGTACACCAAACATGGTTCTTGAAGGGGTTCTTTCATGATTCAGTTCCAGTTTTTCAAAACGACACTCCTTGGAACTTTCTGTAAAGCTGCTGTATTCTCTACAGAACCTACTGAGGAACATCAGTACTCTCAGATACTCCTTAGATACCTCAAATACCACATTTGCACTTCTGATCTATTCTTGTCTTGTCCTCACCTCTGTCTTGCCATTGCTTTGTTACCTCATTGTGGTCACCTTTTCTGAGTTAGTTCTTGATTAGTTTGCCTACATATTTCATTCTTCGATTTATCTTGTTTGTCTTGTCTTCCTAATGCTTGTAATGAAGATATCTAGATTTATTAGCTTCTTTATATAGATTTTTGGTCGGATTTCCCTGGATTCTGATTATGGATTAAACCTACCTTCCTGTGTACTGACCCATGTGTATCCTGAGTTTGGAAGTTCAACGGTACCTGTTTTGTCTTACTTTGACAATAGATAATTTGCATTCCATTTGCTTGTTTTTTTTTTTCATCTCATGCTAGTGTGTATGGATAAATATATTTTTGATTAAAGATTAGGGTTAGGGTTAGGGTTAGGGTTAACCCTAACCCTAACCCTAACCCTAACCCTAACCCTAATCCTAGTTTGCGGTATTTCACCATACCAAAGGAAAGATACACCTAGCACCAATCAATGTACAGAATCCCTCAATCAAAATAATGTTAAACCCCACCCACAAACAAAGCTAAAATCACTCCATAATTCATCCTCAAACATGAAACCATCCTAAGATGTTGCTTTACTAAAAACCACCCGGCCCTCATCCACCCACACACTACACACATGCCACAAATTTCTTCTCCTCAAAGACATCAAAGTCTGATTAACTAAAACGTGGTGTTGATCTGGGAACTCAGATCTCATCAGCAGGAGACGCCGCATTGTCAAGAGCATCGATCCGAAGGGACTACTTTCAACAAGTTCCGCCCTCACTGTTAATTTCACTCCTTATTTCTGAACCAAACTTTGAACACAGCTAAGAGGACACATTTTTCCTCTTTTCTTTTATTTGATCCTTACGATTAATAAAACTGTGGTAGAACAGCTAATGTTCATTACGTTTTTTATATATGGACAAAATGTATGGGGACACCTAACTATAATATTTGATTGCTTCTCTCCCATTCCGATGCATCCTGAGGTTGCTCCAGCTCACGTCGTGTTCCACCTCATGAAGATAGTGGACCTTTAAAGAAGTAGATGCCGAACCCACAAACATCCCGAACCATCTAGAGATGTACCAGTGCCAGTTGGATCCCACTTCATGTGGAGTTTGGACATTGGACCTCTTTGAGTGTTTAAAGGATTGCACCACAAAAGTAAAACAGGTTTTATTTTTCAGCTATAGTAAAGTGCACGTTTAGCGATACTTGATTTTTTTTAGGGCTCAGTAACGGCCAATTGCTAACAACATATTGGTGTGTTTTTGACGTCGTCTCAATGGTCTTAGGTCTTAAAATGTCTTAAACTTGACCTGGTAAAACCTGCAGAAAGCCTGGTCTTCAACTTTGAGGTAACAGTTTGGAGAAGAACCATGTATGGCTGGTTCAGTTCTTTTCTCCATGCACACTGCTGTTCTATCATGTAATCGTCGGTAAGATGAAGAGTCTCACCATGGCAGGAAGCATTTCTTTTCTAGTGGTTTCTTTCATTCAAAAATCCTGACATGGCATCAGAACTTGGGCTTTTGAAACAAATAGAACAAGTGACTAAGCCTCTTAAGGTGAATAAAAAAAAACTTGAAGGTTCTCATGCATTTGACATTTACTTAGTACCATTTTAAAATTTATGGCATTTTCAGGAATCCTGCTGCTCTTTGTGGAAGACAGCGATTTTACTACAGAGTGTGGCTGAGAAATGTAAAGCTGTCCGACAATCAGCGGTGGTTCAATAAAAAAATTAAACAAATAAAGTCATAAAGTGAAGTGGTGGATAAAAAACCAAATATACGATTGGTTAGTGGTACAGCTGTGTAAATTAGATTCTGTCAGAGATTATAATACCATTATATGATGTAGTTTGCAATCCAGCCATTAGGATTGCACACGTCAGTGCACTCTGACAATTGGTAAGGGTTGTGTTATAAAGGGCATCCAGTGTAAAACATCACGAATCAAAATTTCATACCGGATCGGGCGAGGCCCGGGTTACCAACCACCACCACAGGTATTGTTAGCCAACAGGGTACCGGTGGAAATTTGGCTACTGTTGGCCAAGGGAGGAGAAGGAGAGGAGGAAGACGTCTACAGAGATGGCAGGGAAAGGAGAAGTGGAGGAGAGTGGAGGTTTAAATGTTGGTACTATGACTGGTAAAGGGATAGAGGGAGCTGATATGATGGAGAGGAGAAAGGTAGAGATGTTGTGTTTTCAGGAGACCAAGTGGAAAGGGAGTAAGACCAGGAACATTAGAGGTGTTTAAACTGTTCTATTATGATGTTGATGGAAAGAGAATTGGTGTAGGAGTAATTCTGAAGGAAGAGTACAGTAAGAGTGTAGTGGAGGTGAAGAGAGTTTCTGATAGGGTGATGAATGTAAAGCTGAAAGGGGTAATGATAAATGTCATCAGTGCTTATGCTCCACAAGTGGGTTGTGAGATGGAGGAGAAGGAAAAATTCTGGAGTGAGTTAAATGGAGTGGTAGAAGATGTACTTAGGAATGAAAGATTGGTGATTGGGGCAGACTTTAATGGGCATGTAGGTGAAGGGAACAGAGGTAGTGAGGGAGTGATAGTAGGTATGGCTTTAAGGAGAGGAATGTGGAAGGGCAGATGGTGGTAGATTCTGCTAAAAGAATGGAAATGGCAGTGGTGAACACTTATGTTTAGAAGAAGGAGGATCATAGGGTGACATATAAGAGTGGAGGAAGGTGCACACAGGTGGACTAGGGGGCTGATAACTCAGCGGTTAAGGCGCTGGGTTACTGATCAGAAGGTCGGGTGTATTGCAAAGCTGCCACTGTTGGGTCCTTGAGCAAGGCGCTTAACCCTTTGTGCTCCAGGGACGCCGTATTATGGCTGACCCTACGCTTTGACCCCAGCTTCTGAGCAAGCTGGGATATGCAAAGATCGAATATGACTGTGCTGTAATGTATAAAGGACAAATAAAGGCTATTCTATTCTATGTTCTATGTAGGAGATGCAACCTGGAGGAGATGGGAGACTGTAAGGTGTTGGCAGGGGACAGGGTAGCTACACAGCATTGGATGGTGGTCTGTAGCATGCTTTTGCAGGTGAAGAAGAAGAGGAGGAGTGTGAGGACTGAGAGAAGAATAAGATGGTGGAAACTAAAGGAGTGTGCTGGTACCGATCTTTAAGAATAAGGGAGATGTGCAGACCTGCAGTAACTACAGGGGAATTAAGTTGATCAGTCACACCATGAAGTTATGGGAAAGAGTAGTGGAAGCAAGGCTGAGAGAAGAGGTGACCATCTGTGAGCAGCAGTATGGTTTCATGCCGAGGAAGAGCACCACAGACACATTATTTGCTTTGAGAATGTTGATGGAGAAGTATAGAGAAGGTCAGAAGGAGCTGCATTGTGTGTTTGTGGATTTAGAGAAAGCGTACGACAGGGTGGAGAGAGGAGTTGTGGTATTGTATGAGGAAGTCTGATGTGTCAGAGAAGTATGTGAGGGTGGTGCAGGATATGTATGAGGACAGTGTGACAGCAGTGAAGTGTGCAGTAGGAACAACAGACTGGTTGAAGGTGAAGGTGGGACTTCATCAAGGATCCCTTTTAAAGCCCTTTCCTGTTTGCATTGGTGATGGACAGGTTTTGGGGACAAAGTAAGAGAAAAGCGATTGAGATGTTTTGGACATGTGCAGAGGAGGGACAATAATTTACTATTTATTTGGTGTATTTACATAGCAATTAGCTTTAGCAATTAGATAATTCATTCATAGTTTTGCATCCTTTCAGAGAAAACTATTTTATCAATTTTTGGACTGTAGACAACACACCACTGAGCTTTTATTTTTTTTAATTTTTATTGCTTTAATGCTCTGGTTTTAGGACTCAGGTAGCTTTATATATCGATATTTATTTATCATCAAACAGAAAATGCAGAGTTACCTTGCCCTCCAGTCAGAGGATTTCTGACTGGTCAAGAGGATTTCCTCTGACTGATCTCCCTGATCTTTCCATATCTCATATTTTTCATTTTCACACAGCAAACAAATTCTGACATTTTATATCCTGTGTTTGAATTTACATTTCATCGTTTGTTCAAGGAACCTGATATTAAAACGAGATTACTTCCATCATCCATACTGAGCTAACATTGCTGAAAGCACTCGCTAGTTTCTGCTAGCTACAAAGTCAACAATGTAGACAAATGTTTGTGGACACTCGACCATACGATCAGTATGTGCTTCTTTTTGAACATCCTTTTCCACATTTAGTCCCCATTTGGTGGTATATTAACAACCACTCTTCTGGGAAGATGTTCCACTAGAATTTGTGGAGATTTGTAGAGAATTATTCAGTCACAAGAGTGTTAGTAATGTCAGGTACTGATGTAGTTGAGGTGCAGTCAGCATTCACATTCATCCCAAAGGTGGTCAGAAGGGTTGGAGCTCTATAGCAATGCATGTAAAGTAGATCTTCATGGAGCTGGATTTCTGCACAGGATTATTGTCATGCTGAAACAGTTTTGGGTATTCAAGTTCAATTGAAGTGAATTTATCCTGCTCCCACATATAAAGACGTCCAATACAATTTTGTGTCTTTCAAATTTGTTTGGTGAAAGATCCAAATCTTCTTCTTCTTCTACTGCTTCTTCTTCTTCTTCTTCTTCTTCTTCTTCTTCTTCTGCTTCTTCTTCTTCTTCTTTCGGCTTCTCCCGGTAGGTGTCACCACAGTGGATCATCCTTCACCATACCCCCCTGTCCTTTACATCTGCCTCTTACCCCAACCACCTGCATGTCTTCCCTCACCACATCCATTAACCTCCTCCTTGGTCTTCCTCTTTTCCTCCCTCCTGGTGGCTCCATCCTCAGCATTCTCCTACTGATATACCCCATGTTCCTCCTCTGCACAAACTATCTCAATCTCGGCTCCCTCACCTTGTCTCCAAAACGTCCTACATGCGCTGTCCCTCATGGAGAAGAACCAAATACGGGTGAAAAAGTCAGGTGTTTCAATGCTTTTAGTCTATATAGTGAATGTAAAGTGAGCAAGTAGATTTCAAGCATTAGCTGGTTAAATAGGTGGGAATCAGTAGTGATAAGCTGCCTTTCACTTGAGTATGTTCTGATAAGAAAGCTCCTGAAACTCCAACATTTTCCTACACCAAAGCTCATTTCTGAGCTGCAGCGTTGTGGCGATTGATCGTGTTGTGAAAGCTGATGATTTTAAGAACGTTCAAGTTCCCTGACACTGATTTATGTGTTTGTCACAAACAAGTTCCCCCCTGTGCCAGCCATGTTTCTGGGCACTAATACAATGTCTACCATCAGGACGGAACATAAGGAATGAACAAACATCGAGTAACAAACGCTCGCAGATGGTCCTTGTTCAAGTCCTCTTCCAGTCACGCTTCCAAGCTCCTGCTGGAAGCCGTGATCACGGAAGATCTGCGAAGATAACACACTTCTGTCATGCCTGTCTTTCTCTCACTTTCAGTTTATTCCAGATTGTCGTACCTCACACACACACACACACACACACACACACACACACACACACACACACACACACACACACACACACACACACACACACAAAAAACACCTTCCCCCTAAACTCATCTCTGCATTTGGTCTAATACACTTGAGGTGTCTTAGGATGAAAAACAGTTTTCATTCGATTTCATCATGGTCTGGATTTGGCAATCTGGGGGAGGATCTGTGATGTCTGTGCAAAACTGCAGAATATTAGCATTAGAAAATACACTGTACAAACTAAATACACTGTACAAACATATATAGACGCACGTGTGTATTTATATATATAATATATTTGGAAGAGACATTTTTCTTGCTGGTATTTATTCAAGATGTTTTCTCAAATCTTTTCTCTAGAGACAATTTTTGGGTTTTTGGTGCTAAAACATCTTGCGAAAGTGATGTGAAAAAGGTGGCAGCTCATTGGTTAAGGCTCTGGATTACTGATTAGAAGGTCAGAGGTTAAAGCCCTGGTATTGCCAAGCTGTCACTTTTGGGGTCCCTGGCCAAGGCCCTTAATCCTAAGTGCTCCAGAGGTGATGTATCATGGCTGAACCTCTTCTCCGACCCCGGCTTCTTAACATCTAAGATCTATAGCAAGAAGAATTTCACTGTACTGTAAAGCACATGTGACAAATATAAAGCACCTGTATAGATGATATAGATATACAGTGGTCCCCCAGAACATTTTTCCAAAATCCGTGAATTTTGGACACACTCCCGCAGCCAATATGGTGGCAAAGTGAATTCATCTAGATATTATGTCACTTTATAAACGTAATATTGTACGAAATCCTGCAATTTTAAAGATAATCCGCAACTTGCTGTTAGTTACAGTAGGTTCCAAATGAGAACCCGCAAATTTTCCGAACCGCGAGTTCTGAACGGGGGATTATCGGGGGTTGGCTGTAGTTATATTTATAGATTTTCATGTGACACTAATATATTATTAATATTTTGGCTAATTATGTGCAACAATCTCAGTGAACTTTAACCCCAATAAAAATAACAATAATTAGTTACATGTGCAATAACTTTTATAACTATTATTGTATGCATGGGTTGAAGTGATCTGCTATAGAGCTCCACAACTTTTGAACACCTTTGGAATGAATTTTTCATGCTGACTGCATTCCAGACCTTCTCACCTCACCTACATCAGTACCTGAATTTACTAACACTCTTGAAGCTGAATGAATCTCCACACATCTCCACAACCACACTCCAGAAATCTAGTGGAACCTCTTCCCAGAACAGTGGAGGGATTTATAAGAGCAAATTGGGGCTAAATGTGGAATAGGATGCTCAAAACAGCATATAAAATCTTATAGTCCACAGACTTCTGGCAATAAAGTGTATTTTATGCACTGTATATTTACAGTATTTATTATACAAGAAATAATTAATGACACCCCACTTCAACAAAGAAATCATGGCTTTGTGCTGCAAAACTGCATTGTTATGTTAAAATAGAAGGCTAGAATTGTGTGCCTCCAACTTTGTGCTACCAATTTGGAGAAAAAACACATTTTGCTGGAAAAATCAGGTGTCCCTAATAGTAATATTACTAAAACTGATTATCCGTAGCATGCTTTGCTTCTTTCCCCTTTAACGCAGATGGATTAAGAGAAAAGAAGCTTCTGGCCTGCAGCACCAGTCCATTATACAGTCAACAGGAGACCAATTAAGACATTTTGACACCTGTCAAGGAAACGTGAGTGACCTGAACTGATGTATGTGACACGCGTTTCTAATGGGTTCAGACGTTCTGCTCGAAGCAATCATGCCTCCACTGCGAGATACGACCTGGCTATTGTGGCTGTAATGCTCAGCTAATTTCTCCCTCTCCGGGCTCTTCGGACCTTTGACTCTTTATCGGAGCCATGCTGCGTTCAGGTTTAAGGTAAAATCGTTCGCTACACCCTGTGACTGCTGATGTAAAATCCATGGACACGCAGAAGGTGAGAAGGACGTCCTGGTGGAGTTTAATTTTGGTCAAATTCACAAATATACAGTACATCCCAATCCCTCCTATTGTTTTCCAGGCTTTTAATAATAAACTTAATTGAGCTCTTTGGGATCTTATTTTATAATTTTTCTGCACGCTCACTTCTATTCTCCGGCCTTATCCATTACGCTCAGCTCTCTCTGGAAAGTGCTGACGTATTTATCGGCTAGTTAAACTAGCAACCATGGGGAACAATAGCTTGAAATTAAGGTCTCTGAGATCAGGAAACTTACTGTTTATTTACAGTCAGTTTGAGAATTATAGCAATGTTTCATAAAAATTAGCTTTAATGGTAAAAGTGTAAAAGGGTGGACATGTAACCGTAAATGGCTAAAATAACATGTTCTTTAATAAATAGCCAAAAACAAGTCATATTAGCAAGAAAGGAATCAACGCCGTCACGCAAACACATTGTTGATTGTCTAACCCCCACTGCATTAAATAGTGTGTGCTTAATTTTGTACTTATTCTTTAGTGCTCACTGTAATAATTCTGGGCACTTTATAAATGAAAGAGTTGGGAATTTATATCCAGTCATGGAAGAAGTATGAAGTAAGAAAGTAAGAAATAACCCCCTAATGAATACTGAAAAAACTCCTCATTATACTTTTATAGTTAACTGTTTATTTAAGCAAATAAATATTAGGGCTGTCAAACGCAAAAACTAATTTTCACAAATTCATTTGGCACTTATTTTATTAATTCGCGATTAATGCAGCGCTCATTTCTTTTGACCATTTTTATAAAAAATATAAATAAATAAATTAAAAACCTTTAAACACAACACACATTTATTCATGACGTCCTTTCTTTACTCAGATATAATAAAAACTTTTTATTTTAATCACTAAACATTTGCTCTACTGATGAAGTCTCGAATCAGCACCAAAATCCTCCAAGATGCACACGTCCGGCAATTAAAACCGTCCGTGTGAAAACATAGCAAAAGTTCCATTTGGTGTCCTGATGATTTGTGTAATTTAACACACCATCATTACTTCAAAACATTTACAAAAATATTTTGTCTTTATGCTCTATGTTGAGTTTGGTTTCACTAATAATAAACATACATTTGCATAAAGCATCAATGTTTGTCCATTGTCTGAGGTGATAATCACCGGCTATCTGTGAGCCTCTACACCATGAAGTGTGCGGTTCAGATTATCATAAAAAATACTATATATAACACGTTATACTGTGATATATATATATATATATATATATATATATATATATATATATATATATATATATATATATATATATATATACCATTCTGTCATAGACTTTAATTGAAATTATTAAAATTTATTCAAACCATGCACAGTGCCCCTAGTGGTCAATAACGTGTAGTAACCAGGATGTATGACCGTACACATGAGTCACTTGCAGAAAATGAATGTAGGCTGTATTGCTTATTCATAAATCAACTAAAAAAAATGAGAAAGTTCGAATGGCATTCAAAGATAATGAGCTAATTTGCATATAAACGCATAATACAGAATTCAGTTTATTCACTCCAGATACAAAATGCATGAATAGTTGAGGAGTAAACAAGATCAAAAACTCTGGAAATTGGATTTTTTTTTTTAACTAAGGGATGGACGGCAGAGAAATAGAACAGGAGTCTCTTCTCTTAAGAACAAAATGCTTGAAAGGCTGGAAATTGTTGAGGAGAGAGCAATTACCAAGCCCACTTGAAGTCCTTTTCTTTAAAAAAGGGTTTTATTTCCCAGCTTTTTGTCCTCTATTCGGGCTTCTTTTCCTACTGTAGTCCATTATTTTTTTTTCTTATCTCCACTCGTCTGCCAAAGCTGCTGTGTGCTGTCTCCCAAACTCCACGCTGATCAACCTTTATGAAAATAAGAGATAAGGAGCTCGGTAATGCCGGAGCGCTCCGAGACGGATCATACACCACTGCAGTAGTTGGAGGTTATGTAAACTTCCCACACACAATCTCGCACAAGCTCTGGAAACATGTTTGCTTTTTTTTCCCCCTCACGCAATTACAGCTCTCATGAAGAGGAGCGTATTTAAAAACCTGCCACTCTCTTCTGCTTGCTGACATTTTTTCCTGCATTGTCGTTTTGTGTGTCTCAGTCACTCAGGTGTGTTTCAAGTGCTGTTTTCCTGTGAAGTGCCACATAATTGTTGTTTATGGTCCATGGATCGTTAACATGGAGTGAAAAACAGAATAAAGCATACAACCTGATTAGAGGAAAATAATAAACAACAGGACAGCAGCCGAACTGTTAATGCCTAAACGTTGATTATTTTCTTTCACCACATGTCCTGAAGTGTTTTATTTCTCTTGAACTACAAACATTTTTTCCCGACATTGCCGACGTACTTCTTATTTGTTCATTGGTAATTCTTTTCGTGAAAATTGTTGCTTTTTGTTTAGAGTTTGACTGATAGTGGATCTTACCGTCCAGTTTGTTAGTCCTAGAAAAGGAGGTGTGACCTGTGTAAATGTTACAGTGAAAGAGGCGTGGCCTGTTCATATTTAAACCTAATGAAGGAGGCGTGGCCTGTTTATATTTAGTCCTAATGAAGGAGGTGTGGCCTGAGGGCATTTTGGTAATAGTAAAGAAGGTTTGTCATGTGTCAATGTTACAGTAAAAGGGGTGTGTCTTTAGTGCCTGTCAGTTTTTGGGAAGGGGGGTGTGGCCTTAGTACATGTTATTTCTAATTAAAGTGGTGTGACCTTATTACCTGTAAGTCCTACTGATTGCAAAATTTTAAATGTTAGTCATAGTAAAGGAGGTGTGGCCTCTGTCCGAGTCACAGTGCAGAAGGTGTGGCCTCTATGTCTAGGTCTGATTAAAGTGTTGTTCTTTTGTCAGTCACAGTAAAGGTATGAAGGATGCAAAAGCATAAACAATCTGATCATTGAGCAATTTCTGTAATTCTAAGTAGCAAAAATAAGAATTGTATACAATTGTATGTAAAATTTATGGATTTTAAAGGGTCATAATCTTGAATCATTAAAAAACCCACAGGACTTTTACAGCACGCTTTTAGTTAATTAGCCCAGAAATCACTTCCTGTCAGTAAGACAGCAGTGAAGATATCTGGCCTCGGTTGGGACTCACAGAGACGTTTGAGTAATGAAGGACTTGGTTTTAGTTCAGATACAAATGAATCCTTCTTCTCTTCTTTACATTCCATCACTGCAGTGTGCTGATACGCAGACACTCATTTTTTTTCTGTCCTGTCCGGCTGAGCAACATCGATTCTACTGGAGAAGAGCTCGATCATGCAACAGAGACCAGAACATATAGATTTAGCACAGAACCTCCTGTCCATACAGTACAGATTATACTCAGGTTTTCAATTTTCATCTTATACTTCCATACAGCAGAGTTACAGGCGGAGATGCTTTCTGATAAGAAGTTGACCTGTAGCTTCTAATAAATGATGTATGGCCTTTGAGTCTGTAAATCCCAGTGAAGGGGACGTGGCCTTGTGTCTGCCACTCTCAGTGAAAAGGTGTGGCCTTGGAGAATTGGTGTATTGACGAAGCCTTGCCTAATATCAAAACTAGTCATAAAGATGTGTTCTTAGTTCCTATTAGTTCTTGAGTCAGCAAAACAAAATTAAACAAAATATACCTTCGAGTTTGCTTTGATATATGCTTAGTGTAATTTTGTTTTGCTACCAAAACAGAACATAAATTAATTTGAATATCTCTATTAAAAACGGAAAGAAAGAACATTTCAACAAGCTTTTTTTCTGTAAATATACTGCACAACTGTTTCCACGAGCAAAATAAACATGTTTTTGCGTCCGGAAGTAAGCAGCTCTACACTGGAAGTGATTTGTGCTATTGGACTGTAGCTCTGCATCTGTTGTTCTGTATTATTCAGTCCATTGAAGCGTTTTATGTGCAGCTGAGAGGTCACACATACACGGCAGTCAAAGAAACCGTTAAACGAATTGCAGTTCACTCCAAAAGCTGAAGAGCCGAAAGGAGGATTCGGGTTATATTGCTGCCGCTCCAAGTCCATCTCTCACAAGCCTTGTCTGGGTTTTTTTCCCACACCACATCAGGAGAACAATTTCTCTCGATAGAGAAGAGGGATATGGAAAAGTTTAACTGTAAAGCGGGCAAAGGGCAGCAAGTGAGCAACAAAGAGATGGGCTTTCAAAAGATTCAGAGATGGAGGATAACGATGAAATGCCCTGAAAGACCCGTAGGATTGATGTGTACTTGATGATGAAATAGTTGTTTTTCTGTTCCACGTTTTTTTTTCTGGTCCATTATTATGGCTTCGGCAACGAACCCAAGCAGGTCCTTCTCTATATGAAAAAGCGAGCAATTATCACCAGGTTCCTTTCAGTTCCTTGCTGTGTGCATGTCAGCCGTATGAATTTTTCTTCCTCGATGTGAAGAGGCGATGCAAAAATAGAAATATTATTATTATGAATTTTGACAAAAAATCTTCATCAGTTACTTTCTTGTCTTGTCCCATGTCTCTGCTTCCTATTTGGTTCATTAGCCATGATTTTTTTTTTTTTACATCTTCATAAATAAACATAGAAATCCAGCAGCCTGTACGTGGAAAAGAAAAAAATAAACATCAATGACGCACATGAAAAATTTAGACCTCAGCACTGCATTGTTTCTTATTATAAGTGTGATTATGACTTTTTTTTTTTTCAATGGCAGCGAGGTCTTCACGAATGAGATGAGAGACTAATTAATGCCAATACGCCTCTTTTGTCAGCTCACTTTCAACTCTGTGCTGAATGCAATGATGCTCAGCAAGCCCTGATTAAATCCCAGTGTAGCCAATGATAGTATTTCAGGCCGGAGACTCCTACACATTAAGCTCAAAAGCATAAATCTGTTTTTTCATATACACAATCAAATCACATTAAATACTAAGAGAAGAATAAAATGTTAATTTATTGTGATTCTTACAGGAAAGTACAGTAAAGTCAAGTGCAAAAGTAACATCATTAAGACAAAGTTTCTGAAAAGATTGTTTCTTATAAGATAAAAAATCATATATTGTTAAAATGTTACAGCAATATGTTTAAAGCTAAAACAAAGCCTGAGTACTTAATAATCACAGTATTAGAGGTGTGGTCTGTGTAATTGGTGGTGGCCTTTGTACTCAAAGGTTACAATATGAGAGAGGCGTGGCCTGTGTACTCAATGATCACAATATGAGAGAGGCGTGGCCTGTTTACCTAATAATAACATTAGAGGCGTGGCTTGTGTACTTGTTAGTCACTGTATGAAAAGTGTGGCTTGTGTACTTGTTAGTCACAGTAAGGGAGGCGTGGCTTGTGCACCTGTACCATTCAAAAAGCAAACAGGTGCAGATTTTTGCAATTAGCTTTATGATTTTTTCCCTTTCAGTGGATATACATTTTAAAGATAAGTAACAGATTTTATAATAAATTCAGTGGGTGTGTGTTTGATTTTAATTCCTTGGCTGTCAAACATGCAATGATGAGAAACAAAAAGGACAGAGCCAACTTTTTGAATAGGAGCAGATAAATATCCTGACGGCAAATGAGCAAGAATATGTACAAAAAACTCAATATGATGACTGTTTTAAAAAATCTTTATTACAAAGCAAAAATTACGCAGAATTCTACCAAATTCAAAGCTACGTCACATACACTGTATGGACAAAAGATTGTGGACACCTGACCATTAGATAAGTATGTGCTTTTTCTGCAATGGTAGGAAGCGCTGCAGGGACGCAGGGTGTGTGGCCTGGATCCACTGCGTATTGTTACCTCAGGGAACCAGGGTGACATACGTAACATAGAAACGTTACCTAGAGCTGCATTAACAATGCTTTGGGAACAAGAGTCTAATACCACCAGACTAACCAGTCCATTCCTAGTGTGGATAGGCAAAGCTAGGTCAAAAGACGGAGAAGCCAGGAGTGGCCCTGAGGTCAAAGCTGTAAAACCTGACAAAGGTCAGTGGGGTGGACATTGCAACGGTCATGAGGACAAGGCTTTAGAGGCCGCCACACTCCGACTGGAGTAAGCTCTAAACTCAAAAAGGGCAGGGAGACCACAGGACTCATAAGTGGATGAGATAGCATCCACAATCCACCTGCTGAGGGTCTGCTTATTCACAGAGAGTCTCTTTTTATAGGGACTGTAGCAGACGAACAGCTACTCCGACTTTCTCCACAGCTCCCTTCTGTGGACATCCGGTTAAGCTTCTCCTGGTCAGGGGCCTAAAAGGAAGAAGGATAGAATGCCTAAAACACAATGGGTCATAAGGGGAACCAAGGCACCTTGGGACCATACCCCGGGCTTGGGTAGAGAAAAGCACTGGCTATGTCTGGGGTAAACGCCAGGAAAGACGGGGCAGTGGAGAAAGTCCCTGACCCTTTTTGGTGCTGGAAGAAAAGAGTCTTAACTGTAAGAAACCAGAAACCTTAGACACTGCCTCCAAAACGATGGCCAGGTCCCACACAGGCACTCTTCCTTTGCGGTACCCAGAGGCTGAGGCCTCAGGTATGACCTAGAGTGTCACTAACAGGTCCCTGCCCAGCGACTGCTCAGCAAGCAGGGCACGATTAACCACAATAGTGGACACGTAACCTTACAGGCTGGAAGGAGATAACCCTGCGGCGAACTGTTCCTGAAGAATTCCAGCACTGAACCAACTGGGCAGTTAACTGGTTTCAATTGGTGGCGCTCGGACCACTTGGTAAACAGGTGCCACTTTGCAGCATACGACCTTTTCATGGAGGGAGCTCTGGATTGAAGAATGGTTTCTACTACCTCGGCAGAGAGACCAGTGGCTAAGAGCTGTGCCTCCTCAGGGGCCACAGCCACAGCCTCCACAACTCTGGGAGGGGTGAAACAAGGTGCCCCCTGCCTGAGAGAGAAGATCCATCCTGGGAGGGATCTTCCAGGGATGGTGCTCAATAGGGCTACCAGGTCTGCAAACCATGGCCTGCCCGGCCACCACAGAGCCACCAGGAGAAGACGGACTCCATCCCGGGGGAACTCTCTCCAGAACTCCCAGGCTGCTCTAGGGACCTCCTGAGAGGCAGCGAGCCTTTCCTACCTGCTACGTTCCTCTGTGAAAGCTAAGGGGACACTTGCTGGAGATCGCTTTAGGAGTATGAGTGGCGATGTTTTGTCTCTGTGCTTCATGGCACCCACTTGTGCTGGACTAAGGCTGCGCCCACCTAAAAGCCACATGGGAGCAGCAAGGGAGGTAGCGCTTGAATGTAAATTATATATATATAATATATATCTATAACAAATATTTATTTAAAACTATCATATAGTTAAAATAAGAGACATTTATTTATTTATTATTTATTCTAATATTGAATAAAGGATACCAAATCAGGTTCACGCACCAAGGTTGGGAGAAAAATCCAAACACAAAATATAGAGAGCCTCACATGAAATAAATGGCTTTATAAATATGATGTACGAAACACATTGTGCCACTTTGATTTATTTTAATTAAATCCCGGGGACTCAGTCATCAGGAAATGAAGACCAGTGAAGTCGGGACATGCGTCAGAGCTTCATAGCTCCCATTCCCCCGAGGAAGTCGCTCATATATTCTTTCTTTTTTCTCCCCACTCTCCTCACAAACCTTTTTCAGCTTTTCCCTTTTTTTCTTTTTTTCCTTTTTCAGGGACTCAGAGGTGCAGTGCGCTTGTAATACAGTACTTTATTCTCACAGCCAGGCAACAGCGACGTAGCCTCCCTGAAGGCTGTTGCTAAGGGACAACTTCACTTTCAAGGCCTTTGTGTGTATGAGACGAGGGCTATCATCAGATTCGGATCTTTGCAGCCACAACCTGTCATCTGTTTGCTTCGTACGTTGCAGGAAAAGTTCACATCAGCGCATGCAACTGCAGTGTTTATGAGCTAGCACTAGCATAACACCAGAGAGCTGAATGTAAATGCAACGCGTCTTTAATACATACGGTGTATAATCTATTCCTAGGCTATCA
Organism: Silurus lanzhouensis; assembly: GCA_039877035.1. Taxonomy (NCBI): domain Eukaryota; kingdom Metazoa; phylum Chordata; class Actinopteri; order Siluriformes; family Siluridae; genus Silurus; species Silurus lanzhouensis. The sequence goes on along the minus strand of JBCEWE010000457.1, from coordinate 9,057,052 downwards.
CTTGTAAAAAACACTGAATCCCATCGGAGACCTGAGTCTTGGATCCTCTCAAGGTTTTTTCCTCTTTAGGCCCATGCTAGCAGGTTTTTCTTGCCTTTAGCATTCTCACTGAGGCTTAAAACACTGATATCCACTTTGAAATGATGCTCTAAGGCTAAAATTCTAGTTGTTTCTGTAGGCTTCATTTATTGAGACTCATAAATACTGTATATTCTAGCTGATATATGAAGGGTCAAAACTGAAACACGAGAGAAAATGAAAACCAACAGTGAATTCCAATTTTCTTCAGTAAAACTAAAGATTAGATTTAGATCAAACACTGAATTCTGATTTGTCAGCTGGACTTTAATATGGATTGAGATTTGCATTCTGTTTGGTCTTGATGAATATTGGAAAAGCTTCTGGATTCTAAATGACCTGAAGGTCTTTATGAAAATAAATAGCATTTCAGATTCTATGTGGTCAGAAGGTTTTTATGATTATTTATTTATATATTCAATGCGTTATAGTTTTTTTTGTTGTACATGAACCGGGTAAAAAAGTGTGTTATTTATGTGGTGAGGTTTTCTTGAGGAAGATGCTTATTTAATGGAAGGAGTCTCCAGTGTCAGTGCTTTTTCAGTGCCTGGTCCAATTCTCTGCTCCAGTCCACTATTTCCAAATCCCCCTGTGGCTTGTTACTTCTCATCATCACTGCCTGAGTACTTAATGAGACGCAGCCTGAACCTGAGCTTGTTTGTGTAGATTGAGTTCAGCCTGTGCTCTTTGGGTTTTCTGATTTTGTAAATTTTGCTTTGTATAAACATTGTAAATATTTTGTGTATATTTTTCTAAACACCATGTGTAGGCCTTGGACACAATGTTTGTTGGATTGGTGTAGTTTTGTCCTGGGTGTGTTTCTGATCGGGAATGGAATAAGGGTAGCTGATGGTCTTTTCTTCTTCTTTCTTTCTTTGTTCATTTTAGCCTTGCCTGTCCTGACGCAATATACAAGCTGTATGTATTTCCACAAAATACCTTGTATATAATACACTGAGGTGTAACACACTGTGAGCTGTAATTGTTAGTTTTCAGAATCTTTAGGGAAAAGAAGTTTATGCTTTACAGATTCTCACAAACATCACAAGCATTGTATTTTAACAGCTGCTGAGCTGCAAATGATGGTTAATAAATGCTATCGTGTAACCAAGGACGGAAACCAATATTTCATGAACATCACATCCACACCACTGTATGTAACTTTAAATACATAAACAAATTCCTGCTCTCTGCTATGAGATGTATAGAAAATGACAGACCAAGACCAGAGTCTAAAAAAAGTAAAAAAAACAAAAAAAAACAGGTCCTAATTTTCCGATGTCCATGTAATGCCGCCTCTAACGCTCACTGAAATGCTCCCGCAGCATTTTTTTTTGGTTTGTTTTGTTTTGTTTCCATGGTGTTGTAGTTCTTTCTTTTGCTAGTCTAAATATAATTTGCTGTATTACAACTACAAATGAGTCCAACATTCAACAGCTAATCAGCTTTTTGTTATTGGAGCGAATTTCTCTCGAATTGTACAACAGACGAAAAACGGATTTTATTTTTCTGCTATAGGGAAGTGCAAGTTTAGCAATTCTTGTCTTAGAAAAAAAAGGATTTAGGGCTCATTTAAGGCCAGTTGCTAACAATGAATTTGTGTGTGTTGTGATTATCGTGATATTAGTTATACATTTTATTCTTAAAGGTCTTAAAATGTCTTAAATTTGACTTTGTGAAACCTGCAGAAACCATGGATATTATTTCCTATTAATAAGGATTGGAGTTGAAGTTGAAAGATGAAGTAAACTTGGTGGCTAATTGATCCAGAGTTGTTTATTTTCCATGATTAACTCTACGAAGGATATATTTTGAGGCTCTCAAATGAGTTTTATTAAACACAAAAATCCAGGGATAATGTGGGACATTGTGACAAATGAGTTGATCCTGTCTCCATCTGTATGCTGTGACTTGCAGGAGAAATCTTGTGACGTTTACAGGAACAGCTGTCACAGACCAACTTCCATCAAGAGAACAAAATCAAGTTTTTAAATCATTTTATGTTCTTTGTCAGGAATAGGTGTTGAGCGCTAATTTTCTGAGAGGAACACAGAGAGCCCGGAGAACATGGAGAAACAGGAGAACTGGAGATATCAAGAGAGTCTCTTAGGATGGACTGATAAACAGAGCACTTTATCGTCTCACGGATGTCCGTTGTCCTCCAGCAGTGGATCTGATAGCATCGGGGCAAAGATGATCTTGATCAGAAGGTCTGTATGATAATGAATAACTCAGATTGATCGATGGGAAGTGAAGATAAGCTCCAGGTGACCGCTGTGGAAAGTTTTTTAAAATGTGGCAAAGAAAAGTTTGTGGCAACAAAAGGCCACTGAAATGAAAAAAATGCTTAAAATGTTTAGAGCGATCGACATATTGGGCACCCCTGCTCTAAAGTGTTACCATGACAACATTCAGGTGCTCAACAAATACATTCACTGCAACACACTTAGCTAGCTGAACATGTCTGCTATTATTTATTGTCCAGTATAGCTCGTCAGTTAAAACCTGACCTTCTGCAGATATATAGCGTTAGCTCGCTAGTTACGCTACATAGTTTTTGACTTAACATTGCAAAGCCATCGACGCTGCACCGACATATTAAGTTAGCAAGACGACTTCGCTAATAGGACAGCTAGCCACTTAGCTGAGGTGAATCCGACGCAAAACAGGTGGAGTAGTGAATTTTGTAGCGACCTCGTGTTTATATCCCAATCACAATATTACAACAAATAAAACAAACAAGCAAGCTAATAAATAAAAACACAAAAAAGCAATTAATTAAATAAAAATTAGTAAAATATTTATGATTTATTTATTTATTATCTGGCTTATTTATTTATTTATTTATTTATTTATTTATTTATTTATTTAAATAGTCCACGAGTCAACTGCTTGCTCACGGGTCCTTCTTTTTTAATACCTTGATATCACACCATCTCCATTGCCACAACCTTGAATTTAATTATTTACATCTTTTTCTTTTTTTTGTATTGTGAATAAAACATATTTAAAAAAAAAAAGAGAGAGAGCGAGATGTAATTGGATGAAATCTGAAGGCTTGGTCTGGGTGAAATGATCCAGATAATTGGCGTGTAGTGTTCAGGTTTAATAGAATAGCCCCGATCTGGCTTTAATGTACAGTTCCTAAGCAACGCAGTTGTACAATAACCTCAGCGTTTCTTCATTAGGTTTCTATTTCAGAGCTCACAGGATGAGTGATGCGAGACTTTTTTTTTTTTTACTTATTGCAACACAATAGATCATTACCGAAACACGGCGTCGTGGCCTAAACACACACACACACACACACACACACACACACACACACACACACACACACACACACACACACACACGTGTGTGCACATGTACACGGAGCATGATTAGGCTAATTAGGAAGTGAATCGATGCTGGGGCTCGTTAGGTCACCGTACACATTTTAATAAATGACTTTTTTATTATAGAATGAGAGAAATAATGAGAGCAGAGATTTGTCATTTTCTTTTACTTTGATTAATGCCACTTTTCAACATGCTTTCATATTCAATCGTATACTTCCAAGACCTGCTGGATGAACATTTATATTTCATTTAAAAGAATAAAGGTTTACGACGAATAGTAGAAAGTGATCAAAAATACACAGTATGAACAAAAGTATTGGAACACCAGGCTTTTCCAGCTATTTGTGGCCTGCTACAGATCTCTGACCTCAACCCCCTATTGAACACCTTTTGGGATGAATGTGAATGCGGACTGCACTCCAGACCTCCTTACCTCTCACCTACATCATACCTTTATTAACAGACTTTATTAACACCCTTGTGGCTGAATGACTTTCCACAAGCACACTCCAAAATCTAGTGGAACATCATCTCAGAAGGGTGCCGGTTACTATAGCAGAAAGTGGGGACTCAATGTGGAATGGGATGTTCAGAAAGCACATACTAATCTTATGCGCAGGTGCGACAATTGTATTAGCGATAACATCACATACATTTTAGTAGATTTTTGTCCATAAATATGCTGTAAAATAATTTCCCAATTGTCTATTCTCTTCATTCCGTAGCATTTCTCTCGTCTGCGCCTCACTGAAAAGTAAATGTACATTTACTTGAGTGTAAGTTTACGTTAGAGTTTCGATCCAATCAGATTTCAGCTTTCACATCACGTGTTGCCAGAATCAAGAGTATGGGCCCCGATTGCAAAAATACACGTCGCTTGGAGCTGTTGCTTTAAGCAATCTGAATGCCACACTGGAGCCACCCAGCAGGCGTACAATAACATCAGCATCTTTATGTACTTTTTTCAGCTTTTTCGTGAACTAGTTATACTTTTCTTTCCTGTACAATTTGCACAAAAACACACAATTTGCTCAAATCCCCAGGAAAAACACAGGGTGATGCGACGAGGTGAATATCGATTTTTCTGCTGGAGATGATGTATGGTTGAGGTGCAGCTGCGGCTACAGTGAAAGGAGACGTGTTGAGTTGTGTTCATTGGGTTTCCTGCTTTTTGACATTAATTCTCACTGTCTGAGATTCCTGTGTGTGATGCAGCGCTCTGTTTTACTGCATTTCTCTATAATGTTGATAGTTTCTTTAGACGTGGCATCACAATGATGGTATTAAGAGGTGGATTGATTTACATAGGACACCACTGAAGGCTTGGGGGTGAAATGCACAGCAAACTACTTCATTACAGACATAAAATGACCTACACACACACACACACACACACACACACACTAGTCAAAAAGTAATATTCCATATATTTCTCTGACTGTCGATTTGATTTGAAACCCATTTTGCATCCATGAATCAAACTCACATCAGTCTGATTCTGATCTTTGAGAAGATCGGAGTCTGGTTCATATGACTTATATATAATATATTTTATTATATTATATAATATACTAGAAGATCGAAAAAAAAAAATATATATATATATATATATTTTTTTTCATTAGCAGCTTATTATCATTGTTTATCATATGTATATAATATGAACAGTTGCCATGGCGATGTTGCTCCTGCAAGCTTTGCTCATATCTGTGATTCTGTGCGTCTCGAAACAACACGTTCCAATCACAATGCTAGTCTGGAGGATATTTGTCATGAAATGTGTTTTATAAGGAGAAAATAATAAGAAAAGGAATGTAGGATCCTGTATTAAAGTAAAGAAGTAAAAAAAGATTGAAAAGAATAAATGTAAAGAATCGCTCCTTTTTGAAATAAGTCTCACCAGAAAAGATGGTTTCGTTAACACGGACCCCCTGAAGAGTCCGAGAGCTGAGCCTCAGGACGACGCAGACTCTTTTTTTAATTTTTTTTTATTTCAATGGACAGGTTAATACTTTTCGATTCGGGTGCGTACGAGCTTCTCTTGACCCGAACTTAGGTGCGTGTGAAAACCCGGCATGATGGAAGAGAGCCTGCAGGGCAAGAGCCAATTAAAAATGCAGGCTCTGAACTTCATCCGTGCCTCCGTGCGCTCGAGCTGCTGAGATCTTTCAGAGGCTCGGATTCAGATCAGCATGGAGATGTGAGATGAATCTGGAAAGCAGTATGGATTCTGCTGATTTAATTTGACATGACCTCCCTTTCACCATGTTTTCAAATATATGACAAAATATAAAAAAATTAAAAAGCTGGAGAAATCTAAATCTGTCTCATGCTTTTTTGATTTGTTTGATCTTTTCTTCTTTATTAAGTCCTTCATCGTGAATGTTTTGAAAATGTTTAAAAGTAATGGGAGTATTGACTCAGGAAACGTTTCTTCTTTGCAGAACGAGGCTATGCAGCCGACCACTTGATTCAGGCTGTTATAAAAAGTTTCAGAATAAAAGGGGATGAATTTTGCACCTTCAAACACCATGAGCACAGATCTCCACAAGCACACTCCAAAATCTAGTGGAACATCTTCCCAGAAGAGTGGAGGTTTTAACAACAGCAAATCCAACCAATCGTATGCTCAATTGTCTACAAACTGTTATACACAGAGTTTATCTGTTCTTATTATGCGACTTTTATCAATTTTGTCAGTATCGTATTTAGACCATTAAATGGAAACACATTTCTTTAATCTTAAAACAAATCATGGGATAGAAAATGCAAACGGAATAAGATCTCGATTATGTATTTTTAATGCACAATAACTGAATTTTGGGTCGCTGAATTTTTATTTCCAAATTGTTAACAATGTCTGTCTTAATTTTTTTAAATATTCGTTTTTTCTAGCTTTTTAAAAGAATTTTAAAGAATTACTTTATTTACTTTAATCACTTAAAGTGACATTTTCTTCCTCTTTTTCTTATTATTATTATTATAGAGCCACAGGTAGACAAAATTCTATAAGACTAATTGCTGTTTCCATGGAAACACGTTTGTCACACTTTTAGGCCACTTTGGTAAAAGATTCATATTTTAATCTGGATGTATATAGATGTGTGTGTGTGTGTGTGTGTGTGTGTGTGTGTGTGTGTGTGTGTGTGTAAGGTCAACTTTTCCCCTTGTACCTCCACTCCTGTTGATTTCAGCATGAATCCCGAAGCTGTTCCGTGTAATACATGATGTTGTCGCCATGGCAACATTTACATCGTTGATAACACACATTCAGTATTTACTGCATGGTTATGAATGATGAGTAAATCTATCAGGTGCGATCCAGAAGTGTTGGTATAATAAACATAAAACAGTAAGGAGGATAATAGAGTGGTGTAGTGAGAGTGTGTGTGAGTCAGACAGGGGAAGTGAATGGTGTGTAACCGTGGGAATACACTGTAAGCTGTAGGGACGAGACTGTCAGCCCACTTGAGCACTTCCGGCATTGCCATTTCCACCCCCGAGGAACCGCCCCCTTGCGAACTGCTATGTGGAAATGGCGATCATTTTGCAAACATATATAAGGACGCCAGAAACCTCCGATCGAAGCCAGATTGTCGTGAAGACTTGCTCTGATTACTCTCAAGCGTTTTTCCCGAATTATTCAGTCTCTGTTACCGACCTGTTTCCGCCTGGCTATTCTACCTCCGGCCTCCCGACCGCACCTGTTTTCCCGACTTTTTATTCGGTTCTCGGCTTTGCTCTGCTCGCGCTCGGTGTGCTCCGGATCTCAGCTCTGCTCTGCTCACGCTCGACCTGCTCCACATCACAGCTCTGCTCGGCTCGGCTCTGTTCTTCCTGCACACTGAGCGCTCTGACTTTTGGCTCAGCATCCACGCGCTCCGTGTGCTTCAGCTCACTGATTCGGCTCACTGATTCGGCTCACTATATTGGCTCACTGACTCGGCTCTCCTCATGCTGTGCACACTCACATTTCTGGCGCGACTTTCCCTGCTCCCCGTACAGGCCTGGGAGCCAAAACACTACGCCCGATGCGTTATCAATAGTTCCCCTGGAAGAGGAGGAGGAGGAGGAGCTGTCCCCCGAGACCATCCTTTCCAAATCTGTGTCGGTTTGCACCCTCAGTCTCACTTTGGGGTAGCGGGTCAAGAACGCCCAGGACAGGGGCCCTGTCCCCAAAGGGGTTGCCCCACTGGTCTCCTGTTCATCCCCGAGGGTCTCCACTACGACGCTCTCCAAGGGTGTCACAACTCCCTGTTCTTCTGTCACCCCGGTCAGCCTTGCACCTTGTCTCAGGTCAAGACACGCTTCTGGTGGCCCTCCATGGTAAAGGACATCCAGCCTGCCCCGATTGCCCCCAACACAAAACCCTCACGGCCTTCCCCAAGGTCTCCTTCGGCCCTTTCCTATCTCTCCACTCTAAACCTTCCCCCTAAGGCCACCTGTCGTAGGTTTGCCCCATGTTTTATCAACTCTGTTGCGGTCCGCCTCAAACTCCCTGGAGTCCTCCGGAACCACCATACCTTCCATGTATGACGTCTCAAACCCATCTCAGGTTTCGCTGGCAAATTTTGCACATTTCTATTAATGTAAATTTACAAAAAACAATCCTTTAACACTTTGCATTCAGAACTAATATTGGAATATTGCCACAAAGAAATCTACGCTTGTTTATTTTGCTTTCATGTCACGAAATTGACTAATCTTTAAATAATGTCAGTGTATATTTTTTGTCCATTTAAAGTTACGTATAAAGATTTTACCATATTTGTGGTATCATAACGCTGGTTACGGCCTTAATTGGACTTTGATTACATTATGGCGTTACCTTAGACCTTTACGAAGCTCTGACTCTCGAGATTCCTTCAATAAAATGTAAAATAAACATGTTCTTACAGAAATCTTACACAATATGGACAAAAGTTTTTGGACACTTGAAATTGATACATGGTTTCTAACAAGTCCTATCACATTTAGTCTCCACTTGCTGTGTTAATATTCTCCACTCTTCTGGGAAGATGTTCCGCTAGATTTTGGAGTGTGCTTGTGGAGATTTGTGGAGATTCATTCAGCCACAAGGGTGTTATTAAAGTCTGTTACTGATGTAGGTTTGGAACTCTATAGCAGGAGATCTTCATTTCCAACCCATGTAAAGCAGATCTTCATGGAGCTGTATTTGTGAACAGGGGCATTGTCATGCTGGAACAGATTTGGGTCTCCTAGTTCAAGTGAAGATAAAATTGAATGCTAAGACACCCATAGTCTATACAGTCTATACAGTTGTGTCTCCAATTGTGTGGTAACAGTTAGGGAAAGAATCACATATAGCTGGAAAAAGTCAGGTGTTCTAATACTTTTGCCCACCAAACGATGTGTGAAACACGTCAGACAGCAAAAGTGCAAATTAGGGTGTAAATTAAGATGAGCAAACAACAAATAAATACATAAATAAAAAAAATTTAACATTTACATTTATGGTATTTGGCAGATTCCCTCCAGAGCAACTTACAACTGAGCAGGGGAGGATTAAGGGCCTTGCTCAGGGGGCCCAGCAGTGCAGCTTGGTGGTGGTGGGATTTGTAACAGGCTGCAGAAGTGGACACGGGATAAACTTTTCACTGCGCATCTCCAAGACAAACATCTGAAAGTAAACTTGATCCTGATCCAATTTTCGGCATTGGACAAGTGAGGCAGAGAGAAAATCATTCCAGGCTGGGCTCAGTTTACGCCGCAGCAGTCGTGTCTCAGGTCCCGCTGTCACCCAAAAAAACCTTCTCACATAATTGAATCCAGGTCATAACTGACCTTTTGTATTGCCACTTACTTTATATTTCGCTTCAAAATTGGACCTTCACTTTCTCCGAGTGCTTCGCTGTTGAACTTTCAATTGAGAAACATTGAATCTGCGCTTCGAAGCTGAAGATCGTGGCGTCTCGTATATGGAGTTTTTAAATTAAAGTTTTTCTTTCTTATTTCATACACTGTGGATCTGCTGAGTTTCTCTATCTATCTATCTATCTATCTATCTATCTATCTATCTATCTATCTATCTATCTATCTATCTATCTATCTATCTATCTATCTATCTATCTATCTATCTGATGTAACATTTATTAAAGGAGTTTACACTGTTTGATCAACTCAGACAGAAGAAAAGAAAGCAGAGAGAGAGAAAGAAAGGAGAGACAGACAAATGAGAGAGAGAGAGAGAGAGAGAGAGAGAGAGAGAGAGAGAGAGAGAGAGAGAGAAAGAAAGCTTGGGGAAGGAGTCTCCAGTGTCAGATGAGTTTACACTTCCTTATTAACTGTGTATATGTGAGACAGAGAGACAAAACGGAAGGGAAGCAAAGAGAGAGAGTGAAAAAAGCGCCTTTAGTTTATAGCTCCTATAATGTAAGTAAAAACGGTGACTAGCGTTTTTCAGAAGCTCCACAGCATTAAATGGAACAGTAAACAGATAAAAAGTTCCACCACCTCACAACGGTTCATGTGACTGCTTTGATCTCTATTGTATCTCCATGTACCTTCACTGAAATCTTAACAAGACGCCATCAGATCAGATGTTCAGTTTCATCCTTCAAAACTCTATCAACCTTTAAATTCTGTTTTATTTTTTAACACAGTCGGCTCTCATTCGCTTCCCCTGAACTGCCGTCGAGATTTCAGGAAATGTCTCGAGTCATCCGAGCGTCTCTTTTTATGAGCCGTGCGCTCGTTGCATGAAAATCGTATTAGTTCCTCAGCCAGGAGATCTTTATGATAAAGCCCAGAAGCTATCGGAGGTGTTCGAATAACACGAGGCGTCTTTGTGTGATTAATTCACCGTGGTTCTTTTGTGAAACTGGACTTTAGCACACAGTCACTGCTCACATGAACAAAAAGCTTTGTTCCTTTTTTACAGGTTTTTTCTGTCTAAATTTTATTTCAGTTTTAAACATTTGCAAGTCTGGGGTTAGAGAGAGAGAGAGAGAGAGAGAGAGAGAGAGAGAGAGAGAGAGAGAGAGAGAGAGAGAGAGAGAAGCAATAAACAGAGTGAGACATAAATGAAGAGAATGAATGAGATTCACAAAGAAAGAGAGAGACATAAAAAGAGACCAATAAACTGTGAGACACAGAGACATATTGTGTGTGTGTGTGTGTGTGTGTGTGTGTGTGTGTGTGTGTGTGTGTGTGTGTGTGTGTGTGTGTGTGTGTGCGCAAGTGAGGGAGAGACTTTTTGAAAGATTTATTAAATGTCAGGGCAAGACAAGGGTGGTTCTGTGGGTGGAGAAAAATCACAACCACAAACAAGTTTTATAAACATCATCATCATCATCATCTTCTTCATCATCACCATCATCACTACCAAACATCATCATCATCATCGTTGCAATAATCATCATCTTTATTATCACCATCATCATCATCCTCTTCTTCTTTTTCACCATCATCATCATCTTAATCGTCATGATCTTTTTCCTCATCATCATTGTAATAATAATCATCATCATCTTCTTCATCACCATCATTATTTTAATCTCTCCTTCTCTCCCTCTCCCTCAACATCCCTCCCTCCCCTTCTACATCCCTCCCTCCACCTCTCTCTATCCCATTCACCCCCCACCTCTCTCTATCGCTCCCTCCCCCTCTACATCCCTCCCTCCACCCTGTCTCTGTCTATCCCTCCCAACTACATCCCTCCCTCCACCCCCACTTTATCCCTCCCTCCCACTCTACATCCATCTCTTCAACCTCTCTCTATGCCTCCCTCCACCTCACCATCCCTCCGTCCCTCCCTCCCTCCCTCCCTCCCTTCTTCATCCCTCCCTCCCCCTCTTCACCCCTCCCCCAGCACAATCATCTCTCATCACTTTCTCAGAGAGAATTGTGAATTTCAGGCTAATTTAGATTTTTTTATTGCATTAATCAGTGATATTAGTTCTTATGCATGTTAGTTCACATGAATTATTAAAGTTCAATGGCATTTCACTTTTCTTCCTCTGTCCTTTTACACCCTGCTGTTCAGTGACATCCATCATTTCTCTCTTTACGTTTAAGAAATGTCAAAGGATTTCATTTCGTACCTGATTGGTCATTTTACTGGAAAAAAAAATCCTCAATCCAGATTTTTCCAGCTAAATGTGATTCTTCCTCAAACAATTGTAGACGACGTCTGTGGTTGCAGGAGCATGAAATTGTCCCTTTATTTGAACAAGGAGACTCAATCTTGTTCCACTATGACAATGTCTTTATAGCCAGCTGAATCAACCTCAGCTTTCCATGGGTTGGAGTGGAAGATCTCCTGCTATAAGAGCTCCAACCCTAGTGAACACCTTTCAGATGAATGTGAACTCTGACTGCTCCTCAGGCCTCCTCACCTTCTCACCTACATCAGCACCCGACTTTTCTAGATAAACGAATCTCCACAAATCTCCTGAAAATCTTGTGGAACATCTTTCCAGCAGAGTGGAGCTTATTATAACAGTTAATAAAGACTGAATATGAAATGAGATTTTGGGATACACATTTCATTTTCAAAACACTTAATAGTTCCTTCCTTTTTTTTTCTTAAAGGTGAAGACATTGTTTGAGAAGCAAAACACCTTTTCTTTTTCTGAAAAGTGTAGTCTTTAATAAAAAAGTTAAGCACCAGATGAAAATGACTGAATGATGAAAATGTCTACATTGTAGGAGGCATCTCAGCCTCATCTCTGTTCAAATCTAGAACAATAATACCTTCTTAATTACGATTAACTTCAATCAGTCTCTACATCTTGGCTCAGGGACGAATTAAGGATGGACGAGTCGAAGGCGGCGTCAATTAGAGCATCGAAGTATCTCAAAAAAAAAAAAGCTGAGGGAAAAAAAATGGCTGACAGAAGAAGAAGAGCGTGTCAAGCTCGAAATACAAGAATGTTATTTGTTTTTAAGGAAAACAAATAACTCACAAATAGAGGTTGCACTACTTTTTATTTTTTGCTTTTATACGGAGCTTAAAAGGCATGAGTTCTGAAGCACAAAACATAAGGTTGCCAGGTTTCAGAAGATCCTGCTGCTTTTTTGTTCTTTACAAAAACACTTGGAAACTGTGAAAGATTTTGAGCAACTGTTCCTTTTTTTCCTCAAATATGCTTTTCTGATTTATTCATAGAACCACTAAGGAAGAAGGCAGCATCATGTACCTCTCGTCTGCCATCTCCAAAAACATTTTCGTTACATTTCTTTCTATAGTAACGTGAGTTCATTTCTTTTTTTCGTTTTCAAGCTTCTTCCTGAATGTAGGAACTTTCTCTATCAATCTCTCCATCATATAGCTATAACAATGAAATGCCATTTACACTAATATTTTACTGTACAACAAGTAACAGTGGCAAAAAAATGACAGTGTTGAAGCCACATTTCTTTCACCAGATCCTTTTTTATGGCTTCTTTTTGTTCCTGAAATGACCTTTTATTGTGACCAGCCTGAGAGACACCTGTTCAATAATCATGCCGTCTAATCAGCATCTCGATCTGCCACACCTGTGAGGTGACGATTCTCTCGGCAAAGGAGAAGAACTCACTATCACAGAGTTAAACAGATTTGTGAACAATATTTGAGAGAAATAATCCTTTTGTGTACATAGAAAAAGTCTTAGATCTTTAAGTTTGAGCTCTTTATCAAGCTATTTGGTGACAAATGTTGACTTAAAAGTGCTAAACAAATAACATTGAATTGAACTGAGCAGATGTTCTTGGTAATACGAGTAAGTTAACAAAAACAAGGAAATACTATTATTTTCTCAAATAGACCTACTGAGAAAGCTGAGTCTTCCAGTAGGTCATGAAAACGGCTTTATTTATTGTCCCATGCTTTCATTTAGATGAAATTGGCACAAAGGAAAGTAGAAAAAAAACACTCTCTTTTGCGAAAAAACTCTTTCAGAAAAAAAAAAAAAAAAGATTTTTGAGTATATTTCTGTTTAAAAAAAACCTTTTAATTCTTATTATAGATGCAGGGATAATCCCCAATTAAAAGCAGACAAATTTTCACTTTCAATTATATATATATATATATTTTTTACAAATAAAGCTTCGAGGCCGCGTCTCAGCCCCCAGACACCTGAGCCATCAAATGTAAAGGACAGAACATGCTTTAGAAACTGCATTCACTCACCATCATACCATCTCTCTCTCTCTCTCTCTCTCTCTCTCTCTCTCTCTCTCTCTCTCTCTCTCTCTCTGTCTTCCTGCTTTTTTTCCCCTCTTCTAACTTGGTGCCAAGACCATGAAGGAGAAGGTTAAAACCCTGACTGCAATACCAAGGACGCAGAGAAATGCAAGCGGAATGAAAGAAATGAAAAGAAATAAAAATTTGAAAAGACACAAGGACGACCGAGGCTTTTAATCAGATAAACGGCTAATTGAAAGATGGCGGACAAAGCAAAAGAGCGTGAAGCTGCTACCTGTCGAACAGCCAAACTAATCTGATCTTGCTTTGAAAAGATAAAACTGTGTACACACACACACACACAAACACACACACACACACACACATACGGTCTTGAGCAACCAAAGAGACTCACAAACGCGTTCTTATTCAAAACACAAATATGTTTTCCGACTGAAATATTCACAATGCAGATAGATACACTTTTAAACATATATATATATATATAATAAAATAAAATTAAAGCAATAGTATATACACTTTAATATATAAATATTTTTTAATTTTTTTTTACAATTTAACATTTTTTTTACATTTTATATTTAATCATATTTTTTACTTATATTTTGTATATTATAAATAAATAATTTTGGATTATTAGACTTCCGAATATTCTTTCTTATTTTTTTCTGGTTATATTTCTTTATACAGCATGTATAATTTGTTAGCACAACATTAGCAAAAGCCTAAAACATAATTAACTATTAGCCTCCATACTAATAGCAGAAAGACATTTCAGTGATTTGCTTAAAATAGTTTTTTAATGAATTATTCCTTTCAGTCTAAATGTCATGCTTTTGGAGAGACCTGATGGGTTCACATCGGAAACAAAGCAAATAAAGAAAACAAAAAAAAACACGTGTTGTTCTTCCCGTAATCTTCAGGACATTCAGCTGATGCAAGTTCTTGTTGTGGAATGTTCCAAATAGTGGTTTAATAGGGGTGGGGGGGGGGGGGCTTATGTGTTCAAGATTTATTTGTGTGTTCAAGAAATATGTTTTTTCTTAAACTATGAACTTGAAGTGAGCATGTGAAAAATGTCTTATACGCACGTTTCTCATTTTAAATATTCTGAAAAAGCTTCACAATCATTAATCGCACTCGTGAATCTAATTGACAGGAAAGTAAATGATCTTACTTTTACCTTTGGTCTACAAAAAAAAAAAAAAGAAATCGAAAAAATTCATGGACTTTCTGGGTAAAAACGATGCTAGCTATTAACCCTGTCGCTAACAGTGCATGGTCTTTCTGTGCTTGTGTAATAAAGCGATTATTTAGCCAATGTCCTCATTTATTTTCCTGTACAAGAGCTTCCTTTTGAGTCATTAGAGACGGAGCGGCTTTGTGACTAAGCCTTTACACCATTAATTACCGCAGGACATATTGAGCGCTCGAGTCATCTGAAGTCGCTAATTGTTGCAGTTTGCTTCTCCAAACAGCCGAGCACAATGAGAAATAAAACTCTAAACAAAAGCCTGTTGTGGCTTCATGAATAGCTGCGGCGTCCGTACGGGCGGAATCGCGGTGACGCTCGATAAACGCTTACCGTCCGCCGCTCGTGTGTTTGCGGAGAGAAAAATAAAGGTCAGCACTATTTCATCAGCGTGAGACGCAAATTCATTGTAATCGACTTCTGTGTAATTACAACTGCACTTTAATCCTAAACAACAGCTCAGCTTACACGTTCTACTGACATGTAGGAGACACAGGGCAAGCAGGATATACAGGAGACACAGTGAATGCAGGAAATACAGACGACACAGGATGTGGAGAAGACATAGTGGACACAGGACAAGCAGGAGTCACAGGGAAAACAGGAGATACAGACGATACAGGACATGCAGAAGACACATGAGGTATAGGACAAGCAGGAGACTAAGGAGTCAAAGGACGTGTCAAAGACACAGGACATACAGGAGACATGGGAGAAGCAGGAGACTCAGGAGACACCAGATCACATGCAGGATACACAGAAAAGGGCATGCAAGAGACCAAGGGCATGCAGCAGCAAAAAGGACACACAGGAGGCATAGGACAAGCAAGAGACTTAAAAGACATGGGACATGCAGAAGACACAGTTAACATAGGAGACACAGGACATCCTGGACATGCAAAAGATACAGGACACATAGGAGATGCAGGAAATACAGGACACTCAGGAGACACAGAGGATACGGGACACTCAGGAGACACCAGACCTGCAGAAGATACAGGACACATGGGAGATGCAGGAAATACAGGACACTCAGGAGACACAGAGGATATGGGACACTCAGGAGACACCAGACCTGCAGAAGATTCAGGACACATGGGAGATGCAGGAAATACAGGACACTCAGGAAATACAGGACACTCAGGAAATACAGGAGACTTAAGAAACACAGGACACATGCTATAGAACACAATAAAGCGATGCACAAGCATCCTCAATTACACAACACTGCTGCACACTGGAGCCCTTTACTGCCTCTGATGTGCAGCCAAGCTTGAAATGGATAGAGAGAGAGAGAGAGAGAGAGAGAGAGAGAGAGAGAGAGAGAGAGAGAGAGAGAGAGAGAAACAAACCCATTCACACAAAGGCGAAGAAGAGAAAGATAGAGACCTGGAGACACACAGGGAGACTTAGAGACAGAAAAAAGATGGACAGATACAGAAACTGTAAGAGAGGGGGACAGATAGAAAGAACGACAGAACAGAGAGAGAGAAAAGACAGATAAATAGAAAGGAATAGACAGACAGAAAGAGGGACAGAGAGAAAAAGACAGATATACAGACAGACTGAGAGAAACAGATAGATAGACTTTCATTTTGAGCCATATTTAAGTTATTCACACACACACACACACACACACACACACACACACACACACACACACACACACACACACACACACACACACACACACACACACACACTTTTATGCATGAGCGAGAGAGAAAGAGAGATGTAGAATGAGTGTACTTGCTCTTTCAACTACAAGTTATTTAAGCAGTGAAGTATGCAAATGCAGTGTACCCTGAAGTCCTCACACACACACACACACACACACACACACACACACACACACACACACACACACACACACACACACACACACACACACACACACACACACAATCCTACCTAATCCTTTCTGCTGGTGTGGATTTTAACGCATGTGGCCCGTGGCGTCTCTCTGTGCTCGGGCTCTTGAGTGTGAGTGCCGGCGGACGGCTTGACGTCTCCACACTCAGACACCAAAACCCTCAACCTCCACGAGGTCTAAGGAAGGCAGATGAGGTGAGGACAAGAAGTATGGACAAACACATCCATGAACAGTCCAAAAAAACAACAACAACAACAACAATAATAATAATAATAATAATAATAATAATAGTAATAATAATAATAATAATAATAATAATAATAATAATAATAATATATATTTTTTTATTGACTCAGTTGAGTTGAACTCATGACTCGAATCATTTCTCTCAGGTTTGAACAAACGATTCATTTTAATTTAGTTGAGAGTTAAGAGAAGTTGAGATTTAAGGGCCCAGTAGTGGCACTTTGGATTTGAACTTTGTGACCTTCTTAACCACTGTACACTCGAACGTGTCTGAACTCTGCAGTTCAAACTAAATGAACATGAATTTGACTCCTTGACATTGAAAGATACGACACACTTGAGTTCATCAATATGACTCACACAACAAACATACTTTATTAGTGTATTACTATTATACAGTTTTATTTTATTAAGACTTACAAATACATGTATTTATTTGGCACATATACCATTTAATTAACTTTTGAAAGCTGTTGCTATAGAAACAATATGTAATAATAATAATAATAATAATTATAATAATAATAATAATAAAAATAATAATAATAATAATAATAATAATAATAATAATAATAATAATAATAATAATAATAAAGGTTTGGTTTGATGTGCAGCTACACCACTGTCAACATCTGACCAATCAGAATTCAGGATCCAACTGTGCTGCATTTCTTTCTTTCTTTCTTTCTTTCTTTCTTTCTTTCTTTCTTTCTTTCTTTCTTTCTTTCTTTCTTTCTTTCTTTCTTTCACTTTCTCCGTTTGTTGTTTCTTGTTTTTCTTTCATCTTCTTTACTTATCTCCTGATCTAATTCTTTGATTTGATTTCTTCTCTCCTCTATGTTATTTCTTTATTTCCTTCTCTGACATTATTTTATTTATTTTTCCTTCCTTCCTTCCTTCCTTCCTTCCTTCCTTCCTTCCTTCCTCACCCCTATTTTATAATTTCTTTGTTACATTCATTCATTCATTCATTCATTCATTCATTCATTCGGTGGTTTATTTCTTCACTCGGTGAATGCAGCAGTACTGTTGTCTTGTCATTCCAGAGGAACCTTCCTGCATGTATTCTCTGTACAGCTCTGCTGCAGGAGTTCAGAGCTCAGGTTCGACTCTGTGATGCTCTGTGCTGACGGTTATCGACTTTTCTGTCACTGAACCCCCTCACTTCTCTGATCTGTACTCCTGATTATTATGGGATTGCTGTTGACACAAGAGAAATGTCACACTACCTCTCGCCGCTGCTGCTGAATAACGCCAGGTTCAGAAGTCCGAGTCGACTTCAGAGAGAAACGATTCTATGTGGATTCTCCATTCTGATTGCATCTGTTTATGCGCTTGTTTAAATACATTCATCTTTCTACAGTACAGATGTGCAGTTCCTGATGTAGTCTGAGGCACTAGTTGGGGAAGCAGTAACTCAGTGGCTCTAGGTTACTGATCAGAAAGTCAGGGTTCAGGCCCCAGGACCACCTCTGTTTCACCCTAGAGCAAGGCCTGTAACCCTCTGTGCTTCAGGGGTGCTGCATCAGCGCTGACCCTCCGCTCTGACTGCAGCTTCCTAACAAGCTGGGAGATGTCAAGAAAGAATTTCAGTGTGCTGTAATACATATATAACAAGTAAAAGTCTCTTTCTGTTTTTCTGTTGAAATGAATGTAACCTCAAAACCTTCCAGAAAATGAATCAAATCTACAATTTACAAATAAAAAAAAAAAAGTTAGTTGACAATTTTCTGTTATAAAAAAAATAAAACGATATTATAAAAATTCTGTTTAGTGCCTATAGATTTGTTCCTTATATTATAAGTTTGCCCCTAATGAGCAAACCAGTGGTGACTGTGCCATGGAAAAACTTAATGAGATGACATGAGGAAGAAACCTCGAGAGGAACCAGACTAGCTCCCAGTTAGCTAACATTCATAGCTAACAATTACGATACAGTACGTTACGATCTGATCTGAAATATTCGTGTTGTTCAGGTTTAATTAACTCCAATGTTGTGCAAAGTTTTGCGAAGGAACAGAAAAGTTAAGCTTCCCCCAAATGTTTGCTAGCATTACGTATCCAGTTAGCTTAGAGACAATATAGCTAGCAAACCTGAGTTCAACGCTAGTTCTTCTAAATGTTCACTAAACATTCGTTTGGTGCAACAACAAAACAAACAAAAAAAAATTTGGAATTGAAGGGTTTAAACACACTAGTATTGTTTAGTAAAGCCACGCCCCTGATAGCGGAAAGCGTTCATTTCACGAGCCTGCTTTCCCAAAGAATGATGAACAGAACCAATTTGTTTGCCCCACTGAGGGACACTTGTTTTTTTTCTCGTCTTTCGGTGGAAGACATTTCTATGACTGTATTTCACATCTTCCCGCTTTCAAGCTGCAGACAGAAAGTCTCGAGGCCAAAACTCGTCCAAATTTCCATGCATCAATTTTGGGTAAAAAATGAGAAGAGGAAGACGTGCACGGGGCGTAAACAGAGTCCGGCCGCGCTGGAATGAATCATAAAGCTCGGTCAATACTCATGAAATTGTCAGCGTGGCCATGAGGCGGAGGAATATTCAAGCGATCTCACCTGCTCTCGCCTCGGGCTCGCTTCGGATTAAAACTTATAAAATACAGTAGCGAGCGGCGCCGCTCATGCATGCGTAATGACTTTCTTTTTTCACTTGTTTCAGTACGGACAGTGTTTTCCTCAGCGTGGACACAGAGGACCTACAGTGGAGTGGACAGAGGATCCGGAGAGATTAATGTAGATGATGGTATAGTGGTGGATGTAAAGATGGTGAGAGGAGGCATATTTGGACTTTTTTCTTTTTCTAGTTTTTTCCAGAGTCCGAATCAGATGCTGCATTTTAAACTGTGCTCAATTATTTACTGTAGAGAAAAAGCTGGGAGGCACCGGAGAATTCTGTGGGAACAAAATCGTAAAAAGTCAAAATGCAACATCTTTTTTATTATTAATCAAATTTACACCACAGTACAGATAAACTCCTGATTATAATAGAATATAATGACAGTTCGTTTATTCCTTACTGCAGATGATGTTCCTGTAACAGAGCATCCTGAGGTCAGAAATACCACAGTTATTATTGGTGTTTAAAGTGTTGAAGTATTTTTGTTCTGTTTATGGCTGCATAATGTTCCACACGCCATGATCACGTAAACTGATCTCGGACTTGCACTGGAGACTCCTTCCATAACAATCAAATCAACCTGTATACATATAAAAGTGTGAGTAATGAGGCGTTGCTATAGAAACAATACCCATCAAAACGAGAGCGTTAATTATAAAGCTGTGAGTCGGAGCCGAAACTTTGATCACAGTAATAAATCAGGTGAGAATTGAGAAAGGGGAAGAAGAAAGAGAGAGTGAGAGAGAGAGAGAGAGGTGGAAAGAGAGATGGATAACAGTGTCTGAGATGCTGACAGTCGGTGAGTAAAGACTAATCTGAGGATGACAAGTTGAGCTTCATGAATGTGCAAAGCAGCGATGTGTTCAGCTTCAATGGTTTGTGCGTTCACAAAACATCCGTCACTCAGGCGTGCAGAACCTCACAGATCTATGCAAAGCTGTACAGAACTAAACACAACAGAACTTTTGAGTTCTGTCATGAAGAACCGTAGAGAACTCTACCCGAGGAACCGTAGAGAACTGTACAGATCCGGACAGAAGCACACTTTTATTTTATTCTCTCATCGATCATGAACAAGACAGATTTAATCAGTTCAGCACACACTCATTAAACACACATTTATTATTAACTCATACAACATTTTTACACATTTTACTGAATTATTGATAGCGAGATTTTTACACCAACGTGTTTTATTACTCATCAAAAATCACAAATCAAAAAATCCTGTAGAAAAAAACTAACAATAAGATTTATCTTCAGTATGGGAATTAAAAAAAATAAATAATAACTAAATACATTTACAAAACATCAAAATTATAATCCAGGATTTCACACTTAACTGGAAATAGACTTATACATACAACAGTTCTGAAAGTGTGGCGTCCGTCATGAATGCAGGTCAATGCAATAACCTTTTTCTGTGGTTTTTCCCCAAACTACAAATTTGGAAGCACACACTTGTACAGGACGTCACTGGATGTAGTGACATGACATATTATTCTTTCACTTGATGTAGGAGACCCAAACCTGTTCCAGGTGAGTTGGTGTGAAAGATCTTCTGCCTATTTGAACACCTTTGGAATGAATGTGAACACTGACTGCACCCCAGGCCTCCTCATCTCACCTACATCAGTCTTCACTAACAGCCTTGTGGCCGAATCTCCTCAAATCTTCACCAACACACTCAAATATATTGGAAAAAGAAATATATTTTTCTCAATCTAGAAAAGTGAAAATCTAGATAATGATGACTTTCTGTAATCAGAATAATTCTCACTCAGAGTTTTATTGCCAAGTATGTTTGCACCTGCAAGGAATTAGTTTTGGTAGCAGAAGCTTCCAGTTGCACATTTTCTAAAGTAAAAACTAAATAAAAATGCTAAATAAATAATAAAAGAATAAAAGTATAAAAGTTATTGCACGTTTTTGATAAAGATTAGTAAAGTAGCTTTAGATTAGTAAAAGTGATATTGCACATGTTTTATTATTACACAGAATATCTGTGCTGATCAGCAGCCTGGAGATGTGTGGTTGAGAATGAGGATGGTTCCTCTGAAGGTTTCTTCCTTATACCAAGTTCTTGCCACAGGTTTGCTCTTCAGGGGTAAATACACATAACTTTAAATAGAAGTGAAGTTTCTTTTATTATTTTGAGCTGTTTGTTGAAAGTGCAGTAGAAATATAACTGAATTGAATTGAATTGATGGAGTTTGTGACGGCTGTATTTAGGATATTTATGGGATAAATAAATAAATAAATAAATAAATAATCAAGTAAACTAAATAAAACATTTATTAAATAAGGAAAATAAACAAACAAATAAACAAGTAAATGAAAATAAGTAAGCCAATAAATATGTAAAAAAAAATCAGTAAACAAAAAATAAGTAAATAAATAAATAAATAAATTATCAATGGGAGTTCTAATTAAGATGTAATTGGTGCAAAAGGAAAAAGAAAATCCCTCAAATTTTGCTCTCGTGAGAAGAAACACTTTTTCTGAACGCAATGATTAAAGAGTCATTTCACCAAAAATCTAATTAACCGAAATGTAACTTTCAGATAAAAGTTTTTTCAGCTTTATTTCTTGGAATCGATGCGTCATGTCATCGATATGGCGTTCCAGCCGTGACCCGGCTTTTAAACACACATTCCCTGCAGGAACACATTTATTTCCCGAAGCCAAACACCTGAAATTGATTTGACTTGAAAAAAGGTTAATGAAAAAATCTGGGGCCGAGTGTGTGACCTCCTTCTCTCTCCGAGAGAAATTATTTACTCGTATTGTTCTAACACACAGCAGATACTTTAGCATGAAGAATTTATCAACACCCCCCCCCCCCACTCCCTTTCCCCCCACCCCAACCCACACCACACACCACACACCACACACACACACACCACACACACACAGGTTGGGGGACTCACATGTCTGCTATTGTGTTTTTATTTCAGGGTTAAAACTGCCAGATTTCAGCATGATTGAATTCCACAAACTCAATAAAATAAAGTTTGCACACGCTTGTACACACTCGTACATTAACACACACACACACACACACACACACACACACACACACACACACACACACACACACACACACACACACACACACACACAATAACTCACAGCCTTAATGTATACACATCAGGGAAATCTGTTCTTCTTGTTTTTTTTTTTTTTTTGCCTATTAAATGTGTAAAAACTGCATCGAGCGGCAGGAAAAAAGCCCCGTAAGTAATCTTTCATGTTACTGGAAATGAGGACACACACACACACACACACACACACACACACACACACACACACACACACACACACACACACACACAAAGGCACTGATTCCCACTTCATATTCGTTTCAGAATAAATGAAATGACTGAAATCTCTTTATAATGCTGCAGTTAACACTTACAATGTATTTTACTGATCATTTGATTTAATTTGACTTTAATCTGATAATCGGTCCTGGATATAACTCACAAAAAAAGTAGGTAATTTCTGTCGGAACAAAACTAATATTAGTAAAAAAAAAAACAACAACACCACTATTTTCCTGACTTATAGAGCCTGTGAAAAGTGTAGAACCTTTCATGGTCTTTTATGGGTTTTGGGACACATGCATGTTCCTTTTGCTTTTATGCCGGAAACACAGGCAAAAAACACAAAATAATTAGACATCGATTTGCTGGATGAAGTTCTGTGGAGTCCAAATAGGACGTCTTTGTCTCTTACAGAAGAATTTGTGTAAGATGGAGAACAGGAGAGAAGATGTGATCAGACTTATTCCAGGAAAGTGAATCAACATGGCAACCATTCCATAATTCAACACCATGCAATTTCGTCTGGACTGCGGCCCATCGGAACCGACTTCACTGTACAAGACGAAGTGTATGTTCAAGTTCTTTAAGTGTTATTTAGAGAGAAAACAGACGTCCGGAGTGTCATTAATCATGGAACGACCTGCCCAGTCACCGCACCTCAATCATACTGAACTGCTCTGGGATAAACTGCATCACAAAAAAGAAATCAGTGAGATTTTACAAGTGGCATAGAAAAGTATTTCAGCACACGTTTCACAGGATCGGTATATTAGCTAAGAGCGAGTCTGAGAGCATTTCAGTCCACCTTGTTCGGCGCAACAAAGACGTATACAATCGGGAGCACGGTTTATAAAGTGCCTATGAGATGTACAGAGCATAAAGAATGTTTTAACCGCACACACACACACACATACACACACACACACACACACACACACACACACATTCGTATTGTACCGCATCATGGTGAGCGTGCGCCCCATTCTGAAGTGTTTGTATGGTACAGAAAGCCCTACAGATCCATGCTGCTGGCTCAGGAGTTTAAACAAAAGGAGGCACAGGGCTTTTTGGTGAGGGTGAGGTATAAATACGAGGGGGTTAAACGAGGCGAATGACCACCGAACGAGTCACGGATACGACACAACAGAAAGACGCCAGAATGAGTACAGGGAAGGTGAGGAGCTGTGAACTTTGGGTCCGAGCTACCTGACCATTAATATTGCATTAATAGCATATGAATTGTTTTTCCCCTAAACAGATCATCTTCTATGAGAACAGGAACTTCATGGGGCGTTCCTGGGAGTGCAGCGGCGACTGCCCCAACATGTCCTCCTACCTGAACCGCTGTTACTCATGCCGAGTGGAGAGCGGATGCTGGATGGTGTACGACCGACCCAACTTTATGGGCAACCAGTATTTCCTCAGGAAGGGGGAGTACAATGACTACATCGGCATGTGGGGAATGAACGGCTGGATCCGCTCGTGCCGCGGAATCCCCATGGTACCTTTGAAGCTCCTCTCAGTTTCTATTTCCTCTTACACCACAGTATTTGTGTTAGACTTCCTGTTTTCTCTCACTTTTTTGAGCAGCTAGAAAAAGTATCCTGAAAAGTTACAAACCCCTGACGCTCTTTTCATAAATGTTGCACAAAATATGTCCTTACAGAAAACGTACAAAAACATATCAACAATTTTACTCCATTTACATGCGAATCCGTGGGAACCAGCTGTTACCGTGACGACGCCTCTGAACAAGAGCATTTATATATCAAGCTGCTGAAAATATATCAACACTTTCTGACCAATTACAGTCCAGAATTCAAAATCTAGATAGGTATTACCTCAGAAACTTCTCGAATTTGCTCAATAATAATAATACACTGTCTATTCACAACATATTTACAGTTAATTTCATTTAGTTCATTTATTTATTATCTATTTTTTGGGATTATCTCGTTTAGCATGAAAAAAGAAAAAAAAAATACTATGCTTTTACATAAACATTCTATTCCCCTTTTACAGTCATAAAAGCCTCCGTTATTCTGGGAAGATGTTTCCCCTGATTTTGTGGAGATTTGGGACATTGTCATGCTGGAACAGTTTTTAGCCTCCTAGTTAAAGAGAAGTGAAAATGTCATGCTACATCCAAAGACGTCCTGTGGCATAAAATCACATATGGCTGGAAAAGTCATGTGTCCCAATACTTATTTATAAACAAAACATAAACAAAACATTTATTCTTTTTGCCAGTTAACATGTGTGTGTGTTACTTTGTTGGAACAGTATAGCGGTCCCTACAGGATGAGGATCTACCCCAGGGAGTACTTCATGGGTCAGATGATGGAGATGTCTGATGACTGTGACTCCTTCATGGATCGGTATAAGTGGTCTCACGGCTGCATGTCCTGCCACGTGATGGACGGCCACTGGCTCATGTACGAGTATCCTAACTACAAAGGCAGGATGTGGTACTTTGGACCCGGACAGTACCGGAACTACAGACACATGATGGGAACGAGCGGCATGAGGTTCATGAGCATGAGGCGCATCATGGACTCCTGGTATAACTAGAAGCGTTTCATTTTCAAGCTTGTTAGTCTGAAATAAAGTGCATAAAGCGCAACTTTCACAGACTCCTGTTGTCCTTTTGCACTACAGTGACGGCACTGATGAGTGACGCATAATTCAAACACACAGGGCATAGTGTAGCTGCATGGCCTTCATTCAGTGCCTTCATTTAGAAAACATAGACACAAAAAATGTAATGCCATTTATCCTCCTGCTGAAACACTAATAATGAGTGCACTGCAGTCACTTTAACTCACCTTGAGTCAAACACTGTACTGCACAACCACATCACTGTATCTGTAAGCACTTTATCTGAACACACTGGATCTGTCTCTGTTTCATTACATTGACAAGGTTTATTACTTTAGTGTACATTATCCATCCATCCATCCATCTACCCATCCATCCATCCATCCATCCATCCATCCATCCATCCATCCATCCATCCATCCATCCAGCCAGTTATATAGCCAGCCAGCTCCCATGCAACCTATCTATCTATCTATCTATCTATCTATCTATCTATCTATCTATCTATCTATCTATCTATCTATCTATCTATCTATCTGTCTGTCTGTCTGTCTGTCTGTCTGTCTGTCTGTCTGTCTGTCTGTCTGTCTGTCTGTCTGTCTGTCTGTCTGCCTGCCTGCCTGCCTACCTGCCTACCTGCCTGCCAGCCTGTCTTTCTGTCTGTCCATCCATCCATTCAGTCATTTCTCCATCTGTTTGTTAGTCTGTGCGTCTGTCTGACAAAATTCAATAAATAATGCGAAACACCACTTCAACTAAACAAATTTGTACATTCCAGAATTTACCCAAACAAAACCACTAATGGTTCAAATAAACAAATAAAAATATATTTATGTTTATTGCATTCAATATTTTTTTATATTTTTAGTTGTTTTTTTTTTAATTAAAGGATCATGACTTCATAATAGATTTTTTTAAGTCTAACACTACCGATTTGTTGTTGTTTTGCTGTGCAGTAAATCAATTTTTCATAGTGGATGTGTAAAGGGCAGGGAATCCAAATAAAATATAAAACCTAATAAAGCAAATAAAGAAGAAGAAAAAAAAATGAAAATGGAAAATGAAAAAGGCAATTTTTTTTTTATCAGCCTACAAATACTTTTCATTTTCATGCGAGATGAATGCTAATGTATAAGTGCACTTTTCTGGAGAAGTTGTGCTGTAGCACGGGTGTGACCACGACGACGGACGGAGCGACCTGGCTGTTGGATTAGCGGAGAAGTTATAATGAGAAAATCGCACATGCTATAGACAAACATTTAACCCTGACCTCCAGCAGCCATTACAGGATCTCAGTGATTTCTCATCCACAGCGGTGCTCTAAACTAATCACTAAGCGCTTCTGCAGTGACTCTGTGTAATGAGTCTCCGCTCTGAACCACTGCTATCCAATTTCCCATAAAACACCCGCAGCCGTATTGATCACCCTCGGCTTGGGCGAGTTTGTGTTTGGTGTTATCCACTCACTCGAGAAGCCTCTAACCTCCACCAACAATATTTCAGTGGCAGCTTTGACAGAAGTGTAGCTCCAAATCACTGTAACTATAAATGGATATAAGTAAAATGTTATGGGCTTCAAGAAAGTTGAATTGCAAGTACCGACTTAAAGTTTCAAAGTGTTAAAAAGGAATAGAAAACTTTAGGACATCACACCATGACAAATTTCCATAGGTAGCTAAGACACTGACAGGCAATTACAGTAGCTAGCTAGCTCTGCTAATCAGTTAGCTTCTATACAAGCACTAAATCAAACATTACTGTCCAGCAATACAGTCTAGATAAAGTGTGCTAGCTAGCAGGAAAATGCTATCCAATTTCACAGGAAGTCCCTTTTAAGCCAATGTGCATTTAGCAACATTGCTAGCTGATATGCTGCACACTGAGTGTGGCTTTCTACAGGATCTGTTTATTACTTTTTATTACTAATTTATTATTACTGTTATACTTTTTTAAATATTACTTTATATGTGCAAAATCTTTAGATCAATGCTTAGTAAAGAAATAAAATATACAAATCTCCATACAACATCCATAAATATTGGCACCCGTAAAAATAATTTCACACCAACCTTTATTGTAAGAAATGCACACAAATGGTCATTTAAATAGAGTCAATATTATGACAGGTTTTATAATAAATTCAGTAATAGACAAATAAATAAATAAACAAATAAAGTCATTATTTTTAACTACTCATAGTTTTTCTGCCAGGAATGTTTGTATTACTTGTATTATATTTTATTTATTTTATTATAAATATTATATATTATATATATGATTTTTTTTTTTTATTTAATCAGGATCGAGCAAATACCTTTTTACAGCACTGTGTGTGTGTGTGTGTGTGTGTGTGTGTGTGTGTGTGTGTGTATGTGTGTGTTTGTGTATGTGTTGATGTGTGTATGTATTTAGGTGTATATATGTATATAAGTGCTGTCAATCAATAAAAAAATATGTAATTGTGGTTATTGTCATGAGGTAATCGTGATTAATTCGCAACTTAATTGCACATTTTTGTTTTATATGTAAATTACATTTTTTACTTTCTTTTTTTACCTTAAATTAATACTTTTAAATTTTTTAATACTGGAATTTTTATAATAAACAAACAAACAAACTAATAAAAATCATTCTTTCTTGAGAAGGTTTATTCTTTACCATGAAAAAAAAAGTATTTATTATTATTATTATAGTACAATTATTTAATTCTTTAATTCATTTGTTTATTAATGAAATTCACAACAACAACAACAATAATAATAACAAATATTATTTATAATAATAATAATAAAAATAATAATAATAATAATAATACATTATTAAAATCATGCAAAATCCAAATAAAGTAACAATCAATGTATAAAAATAAAAGGAATAAAATGCATAACGATGGTTGAGGAGATAATGTTATTTTCTTTGTGATTCTAAAAGGTGCTACAAATTTGTAAGTTTTTCATTAAATGATAACAACAATATTTGTGGTTAATAAAAGTACTGATAATTCCATAGCTGACTTTTTTGCATGTGTATTGTGTGAAAGTCATGTTTAGTATCTGTCTATAGTAGTGTCATGTTTTTATTTCTGTAGCTTGTATGTCTTCAGACTGAGCCTCTTGGGTCCCATGTGAACCTTAAACCTTGAGCAGACACTGAACTAAAGGGACTCGTCTGCCACAGTGGGAGAATGATGATGGATTACTGACACATCCCTTTGATGAAAACTACAGAAGAAATGACCTGAGGGCTGAGAAAAGAGCACCTGAGCGTGGAAAATGGAAGAAAAGCCAAAGTCCACTGGACTGTTATGGAGCGGAGGTGGAGAAAATTGCTCTCAGTCCTCATGGACCTCCAGCCAGTTCACATTTTTGCTGTAATCTGTCTCCTAACACTTATCCAAGTGCTGATCGTTTCAGGCACGTCTACAGGTTCGGAAATAGACGATAATTGAAGCCTTGTGAGATTTACAGAGTCTGGTTTAGTGTTGAAAATGTTGCTATTTTTTACTGTTCTCCACTAAAAAAAATGGCACTCCGGATCCGAGGGAACGATTTTGTCCCCTACATGGGTTTGCTCGTCATTATGTGTTGGTGCAGTGACATAAACAACCATCCTGAATCAGTCTACTGTGGGTGTGTCCCAAACCACACACTCAGTTTACAATATAGGCCAATAAAACCCCATCCTGAACACGGCACTATAATCAGTCTATTGTGGATGTGTCCCAAACCACACCATATTCACGATATAGGCCATATAACAACACCGCGAGTGTCTCATCATCAGTTAACTGTGTCCCAAACCATACACTTTACACACCTTGTAGGCCACATAAACACAATCACAAGTATAGATCACACACTTTATTTACAATTTAAGCCACAAAAACATCCTTAATCATGCTACAATAGTTGTGTTCCAAATAAACACATCATATTCACTATGTGGTCTCATCATCAGTCAATTATGGACCTGTCTAAAAACAAAACTGACATGCATAAACCACGTAAACACCATTACAAACATCTTTCTATCAATCTGTTGTGGACGTGTCCCAATCCAAGTACTTTACTCGTTTTATAGAGATCATTAAATCTCTTGCAGTTGTCTCAGTAAGAGTCTATTGAGTATTTTCCCAGACCACATGCTATATACTGCAGGCCACAATCCCAAACAGCCCATTAGGATCAGTCTAGCTTGAGCAACCTCATCATCATCATCATCATCATCATCATCATAATCATCATCATCTTCATCATCATTCTACCCCTGACTTGTCCCAAACCAAGCACTCTATTTATCATCAAAATTGTCTCATTATCATGTGTCCATATTGGACATGTTTAAAAAGCAAAGATTGTATAGGACTCTTTAACATATTTATAAATAATAGGTTTTGGATGTCTCTTTCTTATTGGTGAAGTATGAATACTGACCATAACTGAAGCAAGTGAAGCCTGCAGTTCTTTAGATTTTGTTCTAGGTCTTTTTATGAGCTCCAGGATGAGTCATTGTTGCACGAAGGTTGACCACTGTTGCAAATTTTCTTTATTTGTGGATAATAGCTCTCACTGTGGTTCACTGGAGTCCCGAAGTCTTAAATAAGGCTTTGTAACTTTTTCCAGAATTATCCAATCACGTTTTTCATCAAGTTATTTTTAATCACTAAACATTTGTTTTACTGATGCGGCAAGTCTCAAATCAAGCACCAAAATCCAGCATGATGCACACATCCGGCAGTTAAAACTGTCCGTGTGGAAACATAGCAAAAGTTCTGTTTGGTGTCCTGATGATTTATGCACAGCGGATCCTTGGATCACGAGAAACGTGCTTTACCAATGCTTTGCAGGCTGAGCAAAAATTTGTATTAAAATGTAACTTTAACGTTAACATCACGTGAACAGCTCGTGCTCAACTGAGACGATGGTTCTTTCTCTTTTGTTGCTCAAACAATGGGAGCTCCGGTCAGCTTCCTGCATATTTGTCCTTATTTGGTGTGTATCCGTCGTACAGGCAGCATTCGCACAAATATACTGTTTACTATAGTATTGTGTCCACGTGTGTTGTCAACTAAGGAGATTCTCCTTCCAAGCAATAACCCTCCTGTCCTCCTTCTTCCTCCTCCACCTCTCCTCCTCTCTTCCCTCTCGTCTCCCTCACGTCAGCCACGACTCTTTTTAAAGGTGAAGTGCAGGTTAATGTGTTTTATTTTTACTTTATATTGTGTACTAATCATTGTTATTTGTTTCAGATACATTGGGAACAATAAATTGTACATAAAATACCATTAAAAATGTTTAATACATGGATATTTTGGGTGTGTGGAACAGATTATCTGAGTTTACATGATTTCCTATGGGAAAATACGCTTTAAAACATTTTACAAGAATAATTTGCAAATGTTAATTAGAGTATTATAAACATTGAATTTACATTTAGAACAGATAAAAAATGTGCAATTAAGTTGCGATTAATCACGAATTAACTCATGGCGATCATGCAATCAATTGCGAATAAATATTTGAATTGAATGGCAGCCGCATAATTTATACACTGAACAAAATGATAAACGCAACACTTTTGTTTTTGCCCCAATTTTTCATGAGCTGAATTTAAAGATCTAAGACTTTTTTTCTTTCTACACAAAAGACCTATTTCTCTCAAATATTGTTCACAAATCTGTCTAAATCTGTGTAAGTGAGCACTTCTCCTTCTCCTCATCCACCTCACAGGTGTGGCAGATTGAGATGCTGATTAGACTGCAGGATTATTGCACAGGTGTGTCTCATTCTGCCACAATAAACACACAGTGACACAGATTTGTGAACAATATTTGAGAGAAATAGGCCTTTTGTGTACATAGAAAAAGTCTCAGAGTTCAGTTAATGAAAAATGGGGGCAAAAACAAAAGTGTTGCGTTTATAATTTAGTTCGGTGTGTGTATTTATAGCAGTGGAAAATGTGCAGACCCTGTTAAAAAACACTAGATATAAAGGCTAGCGAAGGGAGTGGATTTAATTTTTCACATAGGGTCAGGCAGGTTTGTTTTTACCCTTAATAAATGAAATCATCATTAAAAAACTGAATGTTGTATACATTCGTGTTATCTTTGTTTAATATTAAAATATGCTTAATGATCTGAATCATAAAAGTGTAACAAATATGCAAAAAAATAAAGAAAATCAGGAA
Source organism: Silurus lanzhouensis (assembly GCA_039877035.1). Lineage (NCBI taxonomy): Eukaryota > Metazoa > Chordata > Actinopteri > Siluriformes > Siluridae > Silurus > Silurus lanzhouensis. The sequence goes on along the minus strand of JBCEWE010000457.1, from coordinate 9,025,370 downwards.
AATCAAATCACAACAGTTTACACTATGGATTTATTATTATTTTTTTTTGATTAAACAGGTTTAAGAAGTCCCACATGGCTCCCTGAGATATTTAAATGAGCCTGAAAGGGTTTAAAACAGCAAAAATAGGGTGTTTATCATAAGCAAAAAAAAGAGAAAAAAATAGCAGAAGAATGAATTTGTTTGTTCTAAATTGCCGTGTCCCATTTGCATGTCTGGGAAAAAAAAATCGACTTGTGCAGAAAATTCGTCAAACAAACAAATCCCCGTTCCGCAGGGCAATAAATACAGGCTGAGGTTGCTCACGTCGGACAGAAGGAAGAAGGCGATATTAAATTTGCATTCGGATCTGTGAGGAAGAGGCTCATCTCGTCCACGAATGTGATGTTTCAGCAGGAAGCAGGCGACGCGAGGAACGCGCAGAATCGCAAAATAACCATTATAAATGAGGAATATGAGGCGGAAAAATAACAGCTAGAATGAGTACATGGAGAGAAAAGTGGAGAACATGGTGGGAGCTATAAGACGTTCAGAGATGTTTAGAAGATCAAACAAACTGCTCATAATGAGAAAGCTGAACGAGGGAGGGATGTAAAAAGAGTTCAGAGAGATATAAGAAATAATTATAAAAATACAACTGGATGCTTGAGAGAACCTTTCACAAAAGAACCATGTTCCGTTTGGTCTCCTGAAGAACCTGAAGTCCACACCTCAATTTCACTTTCTTGCCTTCTAATGCAAAGATCATTCAGATTATTGTAGTACCAATGAGAATGGTGGAAGACTGATGAACTACAAAGTTCCTTGAGGAACTAAGAAATGTTCTTCCAATGTTCTTCAATGCTGCTTTCCCATTGCATACAGGAGAATCTACTTCAGTTTGTTCACCTGGGAACCATTCGGAACAAGAACTCTTAAACAACACACCATGTTCGAGATGCATCAAATGTAGAAATGTTCCTGTAGTGTAACCTCTTTTGGTGTTTACTTGATTGCACGGATTAACGTTCTTTCAAAAACATTTCTTTATTGATTTTCTAATGACCAATGACATGGTTGTTTATAGTTTTCAAAGTCAGCAGCATCAAGGTTATTACATATGCGTCTCATTGGTGTCCGTGACGCTAATGTCCCCATTTGGTAATGCTGGTCACCTTGGTAAAGTATTTTATTTAACACAACCATTATTTGAAACTGTTAGTTGCTTTACACATCCTCCACAGATGTCCAGAACTTCTCTTTAAGAGGTCACCTCAAGATTCCTTCGCGCATAAACCATGAGCGGCTTAGCATTAAAGATATAACGACTCGCCCCATATAAAGGGTCGGCTGAACTCATATGCATCTTCACTTCTCATTTACAGAGGAGAGGCGCTTTAATAGCGACGCCATCGTATTAATGCCGTCAGCGCTAATTGTTGCTATGGCAGCCATGAAGTTGAGAGGCTTAAGAAGAAAGAACTTTTTCACGATCTTGAAACACAAAGCGAATGTTCTGCTGTAAACAAGCTTCCTGAATAACTGGAGAGTAATTGGAGAAATGTTGGCTTTTTGTGCTGAATATGTGTAATTGTATTAGCGAATCATTCGCAGGAGCATTTTGACATGTTTATATGGATAAATACTATTGAGCTTTAACGTGGGAATACTTTTTATTGCCAAAAGTATTGGGGCACGTGACTTTTCCAGCCATTTGTGGTTCTTTCACAAACTGTCAGCACAAAGTTGGAGCCACACGATTTTCTAAGACGCGCTAGAATGAATCTATTCCAGAACTTGAACTAGGAAACCCAAACCTGTTCCAGCATGACCAAGCCCCTGTGCACAAAACCAGTTCCATGAAGATCTGCTTCACATGGGTTGCAGTGGAAGATCTACTGCTATGGAGCTTAAACACACACACACAAAAACTATTCCATGGTTTATAACACTTATTTATATTACTGCCTGACATAGGAAAAAGAACGACACGCAAAGAAGCAAAGGAGAGAGAGAAAGAGAGAGAGAGAGAGCGAGCGAGCGTAAGAGCGACTAAAGGCAACCTGTCAGCACATCAGTCAACATATTTTATCGGTCAGATAATTGATTAGGAATTGGCCAAACAGAAGCAAAGCCTTTTAATTAAAGCAAAATAGCATGAGAGTGTCTCTTTAAGGCAGGATAAGGAATGTAATTACCACTAAGCAAGCAATTAACACTGAAAGGTGGCAATGAAAGATGCAGAATGAATAACACCAATAACACTAATAATGCGATAAACGTATAGCAATACTTCCTGAAACACTGCAAAACATAAGAAAAATCGCAATTTTGTCAGCTCAGACTAGTTCTTTCTGGGGCGTCTTGAGTTTTGAATTCGAATATAGAAACGTATTAAAGAAACGAAACAAAATAAAATCTGGCTTTAGTACGCAGGCAGACGTTGTGCGGTTTTGTGTATAGAGATCGACTCGTATTCGTCCTGAAAAGAATTATATGTAAAACGCTGAACCATTTGCAGTGGTTTGCTGCAGGCCGTTGTCGAGAATGTACGGGCGGGCGGGCGGATGTGGGGGGGAGAATAAAAAAGAAAAAAAAAAACCTTGAGAGCGATGAGTATGAAGAGAATTATCGGTCTTTCGGTAATTGCACTTTTTTTCTCCCTTTTGAAAGTGCTTCGTAATTGCTCTGTCACACAGCGTTGGACGGCGAAGGACTATGTATAGATTTTTTTCCCTTCTCCACCTCTTTATGTTGCACTGAAAGCAACACGGAGTAAAAATTGCCGGAGTTTTTAGTAGCGGTTTGTTTTAAAATGTGTAAACTGAATGTAATGAAAGAGGTTTAGCTTCTTAAATCGCCCAGCAAAGGGTGTTATTTATCCTTAAGTACATGACAAACCAGACTAGTTTGTAGCCCATGCAACAGAAACTCACTTACATACACAGATACATACATATAATTCCAGGGTCATAAGGTTTAAGGGCTGATGCTGATGAATGCTGCGCATTATTAAACCATTAAATTCATTTCGTCGAGGGAGGCATGTAAATAATTAATGATGGACGGCTGCACTATAGAATTCCGAGATTAATGTAGAGAAGTCATATATTACTACGGCCATATATTATTGTAGATATGTATAAAATATGGATGACTGCAGGGATATAGGGTTTCCTGGCAAACCTAGACAGAAAGAAATGTGCATTTTATATTAATAACACTGGGGGAAAGGGATGACAGTGGTGTGTACTGGTGTGATAAATTGTGGAAATGATAAAGATCAAAGTCACAGGTTTGTCAATCTGATCGAATTTTGTATTTTTGAAAATACAAGCCGAAGTACGAAGAAAACCTCAATAATTCAACTATTATATAATTGCATTTGATTACTATATTAGTCAGTTTTGTGCTAAGTATGTTGCTATTTCTCAATTATTTTATATTTCTCATTTAAAAGTCTCTCATTGGCTCTGTATTTTTTATCTGCACACTGGCGATAAAGTTCAATCTGATTTAATCGAATTTATCTAAAATATAACTGAATCTAATTAGAAAAGAACACAAAAGAGAAGTCTAAGGAATTGGAATGACAAGAAAATGGAAAGTAAAAAAAGAAAAGGATGTTTGGGGATAATGGAAAAAAGGGGAGCAATGATATTAAGTCAAGAAAGATGAGGGAATTGGAAGTGAAAGTTAATAGGAATGTTGAGGGAATTGGAAAACAATAGAGTTGAAAAGTAACTAAAAAAAAGGAAACAGACATTAATGGGAAAGAAAAAGTTCAAGGTGATTGGGGGAATGAGAAGTCAAGGGAACGGCAAAGTTCAAGGTATTTGGAAGGTTGTAGAATTTGGAAAGTTGATGGAATGGGAAAGTTGAAGAAATGCGAAGTTGATGGAATGGGGAAGTTGAAAGTATTTAGAAAGTTGCGGAAATGAGAAATCAAAAGAAAGGCAAAGCTGAAGAAATTGAAAGTTTATGGAATGTGAAGTTGATCGAAAAAGAAAGTTGATGGAATTGGGAAGATGAAGGTTTTTGGATAATTGGAAATGAAAAGTAAAAAAAAAAAAAAGCAAAGTTGGAGATATTTTGAAAAGTGAATGGGGAAGTTGAAGAAATGGGAAAGTTGAAGAAATGGGAAAGTTGAGGGAATTGGAAATCAATGGAATAGAAAAGTTAACTGAAGTAGACATTGAGAGAAAAGCAAAAGTTTAAGGTATTTGGAAGTTGGGGGAATTAGAAGTTTAGAGAATGGCACAGTTGAAGGTTTGGAAAGTTAAAGAAATTTAAAGTTGATCAAATGGGAAAATCTAGGAAATGAAAATTAGGTAAATGATGAACAGACACAATTTTAAGTTCATTCTATTTTGCTTTTAAAATCATTTGTTTGAACATGGCTGTATTACTGTTCTGGTATCTTTCGAAGCATTTCTGTATGTTTTTGTTTTTCTTATTTCATAAACAATTTTTATAGTTTTATTCCCACTGATCCAATCTGGCCAGTTCTAGACCACTAAATTCTATCAGGAAAGTCCAACAAATAACAACCAACTTATATTATGACTAAAATATTATGTGTTTAACCCACAAAGCTCCAGGGAAGAGAACATGCAATTCTTGCCATGACATTTACACTTAGTCATTTCTAAAATAAAGAATGTTGATGAATGTGTTATAGGAAGGACCATGTCCTCCATCTGCATCTGGTGTTGCTGTAAAATGGATCCAAAGTGCAAATCTAATCCACGTCTATGCCTACGGAGAACTGATTAATGCGAGCGCACAAACGAACAAAATCTGGCCAGCTGGGTACGGTAGGACTCTAGAGACGTGTGACAGCAAACAGATGCACTTAGCTGAGCTTCACTGCATTATTTATATGAGCCAGCAAACAAAAGCATGATGAATGGCTTGTTTTCCCACCACTGTATGAATACAGAAGACTTGAAAACTCATGCGAATGGAGTCACACTAGGGTGCCATTTTTTTTTTTTTTTAGCAGTAGGATAGCAAAAGAAGTCGTTCACAGATGACTCTTTTTCCACTTTTGACTGGATAATGTTATAGTTAGGAGGTACACAGTCTGCCATCGTAGGTGTTTTGGGTTTGTCAGAATCTCCTCCATGGTGTTCGAAAACCTCAGAAAGCATTAAGGTCCTGTCAGGAAAATAAATCATCCAGATGAGTTAAAGAGGTGAGAAGTTCATCATGGGGTTTTGAAATTTCTGAACACCAAACCTCAGATGACCTTCATGGCAGGAGGAGCTCAGGTTGGTCTCTATTTAAACAAAAAACAAAAAAAAGAAAGCGCTTAGTATCTCTTCAGATCTTATTTATGAGTGTTTGCTCCTCTCCTACTCTACCAATCCACTTTATTCACCATCTCTCCATCCATCCTCAGTCTTTGAGCTCATTATCTCTTCATCAGTCCATTCTCATTCATATGCTTACTGCCCTTTCATTGATCTTCTTTTACCCTCTAACCCTACCATCTCTCTATTCCTGAATCCCTCCTCCATCCATCCATCCATTAATTTTTACCAGTGCACTATTCATCCATTCATCCTTCTCCATCATCTGTCCATCAGTATATTATCTCCCTTCCCATTGTCCACCCTTCTCTTCGAGCTCATTATTCTTTTTATATTCTTTTTTTAGTGGTCCATCCATCCTACTTTCATCCATCCTCTTTTACTGGTTCACTATACATCTATCTCTCACCTTTTAATTGCTCTCTTTTATTTACTACCATCTTACTATACTCTTATCCATCTCCTTTTACCATTTTACCTTACCAACTACATATTTCCTTACTTAATCCCTATCCATCCATCCATTTATCCATCCATCCATCCACTTTTCCATCCATCCATCCATCCATCCATCCATCCATCCATCCATCCATCCATCCATCCATCCACCCATCCATCCATCCATGTTCATTATACACCCTAAACAAACTCAATGCCCATCATGGAGAAGATATCTCCAGCTATCCATCCATCCTACTTTCATGCCAATCCTCTTATATTAGGACACTATCCTTCCATCTCCCCTCACTTTTATTCACTATCCCTCCATCCCTCTATATTTACTCTCCTTCTATTTGTCATTCTTTAACATCTCACTTTACCATAAATCCAGTCTCTTCTAGCAGCCTGCTTAATCTTTCTCCATCCATCTGCCCATCATACACCCTAAATAAGCTCAATGTTTAAAAAATATATCCCTAGCTATCCATCCATCCTTCACTACAATACCTTTATCTATCTGTCTGTACCATCATCCAGTTGATCCAATCCATCCAACTCACCCCTCACTCATCATCCTCTTCATGAAGGTTTTATCCCCTCATTTATTCAGAGGAACACTTGAATATTGTTTACAACCATGCAATAGAAACTGGTTTCCTCTTTATCCTCCTTTATCTGTTGATCTCATCATCCAACCTCATCAATATTTCCTTCTAAAAAGTCACTATTTCTCCATCAACTCTCCTCTACTAGCTCATTAGCTCTCTATCCATCAACTTCTAACAGCTCTCTATTCTTTCATCGATCCTTTTCTACCAGGTCACTACCCATCCTCCATCCTGCACCAGCTTGCTATAATTGGAATTGTCTTCAGACAAATTCATTACAATTATCATTTGTTATTTCCTATTGACCAGCTCACTATCCCTCCATCTTTTTTCATATTTCTCCTCTAAATTCTGCCTATCCTCTTCTACTACCTTCCTATTCTCGCACTCATCCTTGTTATCAATCCTAATCTCCCACCTCCAGTACCTTCTATCCATCCTCATCTACCTGCTAACCATGATCCATTCATTCTCCACCCTCCTTTATCCAAACCGCAATCCCACCCTCCATCAATCCTGCCTCTGCTTTATGTGGTATTTGTGTTAGTTTTAGCCAAATACAAGTTTATTTCTTATCTTTTTTTCAGTTCTTTATCTGAATATTTGACTGTTTTTACAATCTATTCCAGTTTTCCTCTTCTACCAACTTACATATTCTTCCTCCATCAAATCACTCGCACCAGTTCACTATCCTTTTATTCAGTATCTTATAATAGTTCACTTTTCTTTCCACTATTTTCTAACAGGACATTATCCTTCCCTTAACCTCAGATCTATATTCTCTAAATTCACATTCACTTCCAAATCTGTTATATTATCTTTATCTATTCTTTTCCCAATCTGTTCATTTTCTCCTGACAGCTTATTACATTTCAGTTCAACCTACTGTATCATCAGTTCACCCTCTGTTTACTGTGAAATCATGTTTTTCTTTTTGTCCATCTGCTTCTACTAGCTCCCACCCATCCATTACATCCACCATACACTATAAGTTCACTTATAGTCAATATGTATTAGCTTTCCTCCATCCATCCATCCATCCATCCATCCATCCATCCATCCATCCATCCATCCATCCATCCATCCATCTCTCTGTCAGTCCATCTATTCATTCATTCATTCATTCATTCATTCATTCATTCATTCATTCATCTTTTATTCCATCCATCCATCCATCCATCCATCCATCCATCCATCCATCCATCCATCATCCATCCATCCATCCATCCATCCATCCATCCATCCATCTCTCTGTCAATCCATCCATCCATCCATCCATCTATTCATTTATTTATTCATTTATTCATCTTTTATTCCATCCATCCATCCATCCATCCATCCATCCATCCATCCATCCATCCATCCATCTATCCAGCTCTCTGTCAGTCCATCTATTCATTCATTCATTCATTCATTCATTCATTCATTCATTCATTCATCTTTTATTCCATCCATCCATCCATCCATCCATCCATCCATCCATCCATCCATCCATCCATCCTAATGGTCAAGAATGGAATTCACAGTCAGTCTTTTGAAGGAAGTCATTTGAGAACCACCTGAATCCATTCCTCCAAGTCCTCCAGTGTGCGAGGTTTTGTTCTGTGCACCTCCTTCAAATCACATGGAGTGAGATCTGGACCTCTTGGATGCCAAAGATCAAGATCAGATGTTAGTTTTAAATTACAGCCTTGTTTCGTACGTTTGTGTAAAAAAGAAGTATATGTGAAGCTGTTCTATTATTCAGCATGTTTGCTGAGACGTACAGTATTTTTAAATGTAGTAGTGCAAACACTAGTAAAGATAAATAATGTGTGAGTGGGAGAAAGAGAGAGTGAGAGATAGAGAGAGAGAGAGAGAGAGAGAGAGAGAGAGAGAGAGAGAGAGAGAGAGAAAAGCAAATCCTGCTGCAAGTCATGCTGATCATGTCCTTTCCAATATCCCGCAGGCTGACAGGATGCTAATGCAGCTTGTAGAAGGAGAATGGAAGCTACATATTTACATTTACTTTACATTATGTTACATATGTAAGAGTGTAACTGCGTCTCGGCACATCCTACACACTCACAGCATAACCATCAGTGAGAAATTCACCCACACGCCATATCAGAACCATGTGTCTGTGTCTGTCTGTGTGTCTGTGTGTGTGTGTGTGTGTGTGTGTGTGTGTGTGTGTGTGTGTGTGTGTATGCATATGTGACTGCAGAACAATGCAGATGCAAACTCCTCAGTAGCACCGAATTCATCCTGTTTGGCCACTTCAGAAAGCGCCGCTCGCTCCACTCAGACCGTGGGATAAAAGTAAACAGCAGAAACAAGAAGGGAAAAAAATTATCCGTTAAGGATCCCTTCTATGGACAGGTTTATACACCCACGCCGAAGCTCAAGGAACGCGCACAGGCAGGAGTATACATTTTACTATTTTTACTTTTGACAATATCATTGTTAGTGCCTTTACAAGGATACGGAGATGTGCTGTGTGCTGGGTGCAGGAAGATTCAAGAAATATAGAGAATATATCGAATATTTCTCATCTTAAATACTACTACTCATAATAATAAGAAAAACGAAGGATGAAGGTAAGAAAGTTACCATGAGCCACTCGAAAAGAAAAAAGAAAACAAATAAAATGAAAGAAAACAATGGAATAGTGTGTAACTGTTTCCCTGAGCTAGCCGCGTCCTGTTACACTGATTAGTTCATGTGTTGTGAGGCAGAGCTCCAGCACGAGGACTGTGGAATATGCTGTAAGGTCACTCAGATCACTATGTCACGCTGTTTTCTCAGTGAATAAATCAGAGTAAACCACTTGGAGTTTTATCAACACAACCCAGGAGAAGAGATCAATTATAAATGCTTGAAAATGTACAATTACGTACAATAATAATAAGTTAATACTTTCACAGCACCAGAGAAGAGCAAAAATATCAAAGTGAAAATAAACAATATTTTAAATAAATTATTTATATGTTTTTTTAATGTTAAAGAAAACAAAGCAGAAGGCAGCAAAATAGAAAGTGGAAAATTTTATTTAAAAAATGTATTTGAAAAAGTATAAAATTTTATAAAGAATTATTGAAATAAAAATGTAAACCTTAAAATTGTACTAATCCAAAAAAGGAAAATTTGAATCAAAAATTGTTGCTGATAAAAATCTTTTAAATCACTACAGGTACAACTATTGAGAAATGCAGTTCAGATGAAAAAAAAAAATAAATAAATAGAAATTCAATTAAAAATAAATAATTGTTTAGAACCCATGACAAATGATCAAGCAAAAACAAACAAATAAAAGAAAAATTAATAAATAAATAAATAAAGTTCTACATCTCCTTTTTAAAACATTTGGTGATTCTACAGTCTCACACTTTTCCTTTTGTGTTTTGTTCTTTGAAACATTTGGATCGATAGTGCGGCGTATACTTCGCTCAATTGTTAATTAAACCGCTCTATTTGTTATAATAGTAATAAATAAATAAAGCGGGTCAATGCTGAATGCAGTTATATTTCATGCTGGGCTCCGGGCTGCTGATTAATAGCGGCCAGAGCACAGAAATAAATCACTTCATAACCAGGGAAGAATTTTAATTCATTATTTAGTGTGTGTTCATGGACGAGTGTAGAGTCAGTGTTGTCCTCAACATGTTTACTAGCCCCTGACCATTACAAAAAAAAACAACAACTATAAAATAAAGGCTGAATAAATCACAATAAATTGCAGGTGTAGCAAAAATAAATAAATAAATAAATAAATAAATAAATAAATAAATAAATAAATAAACACTTTCCACTTTATCCTGATACACAGATTTATTTAGCATAATTAGCCTGCATTAAACACTGCTATGGCATTATAGCATAATATGTTTACATCCAGTCTAATAAATCCAGAATAAAGGATAAATCTATGGTCCGACTCGAGTTTCAGCCGCGTGCAAAACGACACATTATCCAATGCTATGCTTCATTCCAATTAGCTCATTATAAAAAGCTGACATGAGCGCTACAGAGGGATCCGCTAGCAAAACAACCCACGCAAAAACACGCCGCTTCGATTCTCCTAACGGAGATTTTTTCCTTTTTTTTCACGCAGGTGTGTCACAAAAAACAAACCGATTACACGTGAATTTATAGCAAACCACTGAACACCTCCATATTTATCAGATTAATCATGATTATCATCTTTAGTCGAGATCCTGCAGCTTAATGAAAGCAGAAGGTCACAGCTGGTGTTGGAATGATGCCTGGTTTCCACAGCACTCTCACAATCAGGATGCTTTTATTTTCTGTAAGATATCGCACTTTATAATTTACACTTATTTTCAGAGGAGTAACGAGGAAAGAGGGAACATATGGAGCTTCTAGGCTGTAAAAAAAAAGGGAATAAAAACAGGTTTAGTCCATAAATTGTAAAAAAAAAAAAATAATAATAATAAAATATGGCTCTGGTGTTTAGTAAATGCATTGAATTGGCAAAAGTATTTGGACACCCGATTTTTCCAACCGTGTGCTCTTCTTCAGGTGGAGGAACACAATTGTACAGGAGGTCTCTTTAAACTTTGGCATTACTGAACAGTTAATAACATTGATGAAGGTCTATGAAATGAAAATGTGGTGTCACTTATGTTACCTCATATCATCATAGTTTTCTTCTCATTAGGGATAAACTTCAGGATTCAATGAATTAAAATTTGAATATTCCTTCTTTATTTATCTCTGAAAAGCTGCTTTGCGACAATGTGCACTGTTAGAAGTGCAGTAGAAATAGAACTGAATTGAATTGCATGTGCACTAAAAACAACAACAACAACAACAACAACAACAACTCCAACAACACCATTAACGCTTCCCGGGTTCTTTCCTCTTCCTGATTCTGCTCATTTTTATTTCCAGTATATAAGTGCATATAAGAACAAAAATTTGTGGACATTTAACCATAAGATGATGTACTTTGTGAACATCCCATTCCACATTTAATTTAACATTTGCTGTTATAATATGCTCCACTCTTCTGAGAAGATGTTCCACTAGATATTATGGAGATTCTATCAGCTACAAGGGTGTTAGTAAAGTCAGGTACTGATGTAGATGTGGTGAGAAAGTCAGCATTCACATTCATCCCATAGATGTTGATTAGGGTTGGAGCTCTATAGCAGAAAATCTTCCACTCCAGCGCATGTTTGGGTTCTCCTATTTGAAGTGGAGGGAAAATGTCATGCTCCTGCATCCAAAGACGTCCTACACAATTGTGTGCCTTCAATTTTGCGTTTGTGGAAAAACCACATATGGCTGGAAAAGTCAGGTGTCTCAACGCTTTAGGCCGTATATTGTGTTTGATGGTTTAAAACTGAAAACTCGAGCAGCACTTCTCCAGTGTCAGTGTCATGTTTTGCAAGCGAGCACCTTGTTTGTGATTTTATGCATAACGCGTTTGCGAGGCGACACCGCAAGGTTAAACGAGAAAAGTCGCCGGCCAAGCGGCTTGCGAAAGCGCTACATCTGCTCTTGGCAAGGAGACGAGTGATACCGCATACATTCGCTTATCAACCACCTTTATCTTTTTTTATTCTTCCCTGCATCATGTGCGCTCTCCATAAAGCAGGGGCATCCATCACCGGCTCATCGGGATACAGGAACGACCACAGAACGCTGGTAAACCTTCAGAAAGAAGTTCCTCAAGAAAAACATACTGCATATATTTTTACATTTATAAAAAAAAAAAAAAAAAATTTATTTTACATTGATTGTTGTGTTTTTTTGAAGGGAGCGCAGCAGTGAGGTGGTGTGGGAGAACCTGGGCAGATTAAACAAAAGCCATGCAGCTGCCTTTTGGATCATTTGCAGTGGATGAATAGTGTTCAGAGGAAGACCTGCCAGCAGAGAGTTACAGTAGTCCAGTCTCCAAATCACAAGAGACTAAACAAGCACCTGGGCAGCTTGTGTGGACCGAAATAGTCGAATCCTTCGGATGTTGTAGAGGAGAAATCGACAAGAACGAGCCGCATTAGCGACATGTGAGGAGAAGGAAAGTTGATTGTCCATAGTTACCGCAAGGTTTCGAGCTGTGGCTGAAGGGGAGAGCAGAGAGTCATGAGTTATTCAGAGATCTTGACCTGGAGATGAATCACCTGGTATGACCAGCAGCTCTGTTTTGCTGGGGTTGAGTTTTAAATGATGAGCACTCATCCATGAAGATATGTCCGTCAAGCATGCTGAGATCCGAGCAGAAGCTGTGGTATCTGAGGAAGGAAAAGAAAAGATGAGTTGAGTATCATCAGCATAGCAGTGGTAAGAAATCCTATGTGAGGATATGAGTTCCCCATTAGAGTGTGTATAGAGTGTGTATCAGCACAGTAACTTCAGACACTACGCAAGAAAGCGTTGGATGTCGTGTCTGTGTTTACGTCCCACAGGAAGTGTAATTATAACCCGGTTTGTGTGCTGATGGATGAACTCCTGATGTCCATCAGGCCGTGTTTCTGCCACAGTACAATCACATGAGCTCGCACTTAACAACCTTCAACTGCCCAGTTCATCTAAATTCATCCGAGCGTGAAGAAATGAGCATTCTTCTATTTGTGTATGTGTGTTACTGCGCACACACAAACACACACATTGAATGTGTTGCTTTCATGCTTCACTTCCATACACATCACTTATGGGCAGCAGACTGAAAAACTAAATATTTTTTTATATATATTCTGATTATTCTGAGCTTTTAGAGGGCATTGATGCATTTAAATGACCCTCATTATCACTTCCTGGAGTCTTCAAAAAGAGACTGACAGCCAGAAAAAAAAAAAAAGAGAAAATATAAGCAAATAAATAAATGAACACATGGCAGACAGATTAAGAATAAAAATATGGTAGTGAAAGTGTTTATATGACTAATACAATTATTATACAGCATAAGAGTTAAAAAAATAAAACTGAGAAAGTATATTATTTTTACATGCTAATCAGAACATTCCAGATGGTGAACTCTTTCACAAATCATCAGTGTTTTCTGATTAATGTTAGTAAATCTACACACAAACCTTCTGATATATAAAAACACCAATCAATATTTGTGCAAGAACAAGAACGGACTGATTTTTCTTTTAAACTGGGTAGACCTCATCTGGTGTTCAATCTTCAGCCATCCAGGTGATTCTGTAACTGTTCTGAAATGCTTGCATGCTCACTATGGGTGTAAAGAGTGTTTATTTGAGTTCCTGTTGATCTGACCCATGTTTGTCTGTGTTTCCCCTCAGAACTCAGAGAACATCACTGACCACATCTGCATGCAATTTTCCTAATCGATAAATGCATGAATTTGTACAAAATTACTTTCCCAGCCATATGTGGTTCTTCCTCAAACTCTTACCACAACGTTGAAGACACACAATTGTGCAGGACGTCTTCACTTGAACTCGGAGACCCAGACGTGTTCCAGCATAGCAATGCCTCTGTGCACAAAATCAGTTCCATAAAGATCTGCTTTACATTGGATGTAGTGGAAGATCTCCTGTTATAGAGCTCCAAACCCTATTGAACACCTTTGGGGTGAATGTGAACGCTGACTGCACCCCAGGAACCTCCTCACCTTCTCACCTACATCACTACCTGACTTGTAGCCAAATGAAATCTAATCAGTCTCCACGAAATCTAGTGAAACATCTCCACGGAAGAGTAGAGGTTATTATATACAGCACATGGAGAATAAATGTGGAATGGGGTGTTATAAAAGAAGAACATACCAAACTTGTGGTCAGGTATCTACAAACTTTTGGTCAGGTAGTTTATCATCTATTAAATTGGCAAGACGAGTAATGATGGATGAGATTGTCTTTTCTCACTTTCCAAATTTAATAAATGTTTTTTTGATTTGGATGAAAAGTTATGAAGGTTAGAACTAAAAGTTAACGCAGTGGGTTATTGGTTCATACCTTTAAGTTTATTAAGAATTAAACCAAAGCCTTTCCCATTACTCTAAATTGAAAAGAGAGAGAGAAAGAGAGGATGTGAGTTGTACGAGTGAAGCTGAGTTACGGTTATGTCCATATCATTTGGAGTATAATGTGGATTTGATTGACAATAATGAATTTTTTTTTTCTTAGGAATGTCACAGTTAATTGTTGAGCAGGAAAAATAATTAAGTATTTAAGACAGTAAAAGTTCCTCAGTTTCGTTCCCTAAATATTCACCACAGTACCTGGAGGTTTCTACTCAGTGCTTGTACCTGAATTGTCTTTGGAATTGCTCATTTCAGTCAAGCAACTATTAGATTAGATTAGATTCAACATTATTGTCATTGTGCAGAGTACATGTACAGAGCCAATGAAATGCAACTATACACACCAGTGTACAATATCTTTTAGTAAATAAATAAAAAATAAACAACTTTAGCCTAGTGGTGTAAAGGTACACAAAATCCATGGTTTGGTATGTACCTCGATTTTTAAATCACGGTTCTGTTAGATTTCGATACGGTTTGGGGGAACGAATGCAAAACATAAAATTGCTTGTCGTTTTTTTTTATAAACACAGTCTATTATTAACATTTGTGAACATCAAATGTTTCATTTTAAATGTTGTCTTGTATTTAGAAAATCAGAACAAACTAAATGTATTAAATAAAATGTAATTAATGGAAGCATTTGTTAGACCCCCTTTGGTTAATACAGATGTGTATGTTTGTGTGCAAGTGTGTTAAGAGAAATTCTTGAAGCTGTACATAAAACACAAAAGAATCCGTATCGCTTGACGGCTGTAAAAACGTCTGAGTTTTAAAAAAACGTTTTACAACTCACTACAAATCGTATTTCCTGTACGGAGTGTGTGTTCACAGTGACACTGCACTAACTCTTGTTTCTTTTTTATACCCCGGGCATTTTTGTATACGTTTTCAAGTTTAATAATATTCAAATAGAAGAAAAACAGATACTGCGCTCAAAGTGCGAGTCCGCCGCTTAATACCTTCATAAAGGAACTCTAATTAAAACGATGTTCCACACGTACAGTAAAAAGGATTGCATTTGCTACACACCTGCACCGAACCGCAAACCCGGTACCGCATTGGTTCGGTATGCATACGTGTTCGGTTACACTATTACTTTACACGCATTTACGATATGCAAAACTTCATTATGCTAAAGAAACTTTCTCCCCATGCAGCAAACGTTTCTCCAGTTTCTTCAGCGTTTCCCAACCTGACAGCCGTGTCCCTTTCCAGCTACGTAGCCCAACGTAAATTAACCAATCTGGCTGATTTGGACACTTCATGGTCCAGAAGAAAAAGAGAGGAAAATGCTCGTAGCTCTCAGGTGTAATTTTGTGCTTGTTAGTGGTGTAAATTGTCTGCCGAGGCCTCGAGGGGTTCTGTAGGAAACAGGTGTTTGCTTAACCCAAGACACCAAATTGGCTTTGAGGAGAGAAAAATGTACTACACTGAAGAGCACATCTTTTTAAACATAGGGAGAGACAAAGAGAGAGAGAGAGGGAGAAGTAGACGGGTATTTGTTTTGACAGGCAAGTCGCTTAAGCAAATGTCCTCATCAAACGAGGCCGAGTTCGTGCCAGTGTTCTCATCTGTGTGCTGCTCTTCTGCTTCTTACTGCATGAAAATAGATTTAAATATGATTCGTCCCATATGGGGAGAAGGGGTTGGGGTTTGGGGGCAGTTCTAATCACACACACATCATGAATATGCTAATCGTTCAGGCTCTACTCGCTGATGTGCTAATGGATTAAGCTCTATTACTGGATTAATGCTCACTCAAGCTCTTCTTAGGCTGTATATAGTAGGCAGAGGGTCTGACTGTCTCCTTCACAAATAGTTCCTGGCACTAGTTCCTGAATCCGAGTGTCTCTTTCACAAATAGTTCCTGGGACTAGTTCTTGGGTCTGTTTGTCTACAATACAACTAGTTACTGGGTTTGGTTGTTTCTTTCAAAAAGAATTCCTAGGACTCGGTCCTGGGTCTGATTGTCTCTTTTACAACTAGCTCATGGGTCTGATTCTTTCATTACTAGTTTCTGGGTCTGAAAGTTTTTTGCATGACTTGCTCATTCTTCCAATTGTCTTTTTCATGTATCGTTTATGCATCTGATTGTCTTTTCTTTGACTAGTTCCTTGGTCTGATTGTCCATTTCACTCTGGGTCCCTGGCTCTGATTGTAACTTCGTGGCCAGTTTCTAGGTTTGATTGCACCTTTCAAGACTACTTCCTGGGTCTGATTGTCTCTTTTGCATCTAGTTCCCTGGTCTGAGTTCTTTTTAGTGATGTTTTGTTGGATTTCTTTCCATGTTGGAAAATCAGAATGTCTAAAAGTCATTAGATGACATCGTTTGCATGTTCACGGAACTATGAAGTTTTCATAAAACATATTAGACAAAGAAGGAAGAGATGAGAACAACTTAAATTCTTTAAAGTGACTGATTCTGATGCATTAACTCAGGAAAGCCTTGGTTGCATTAAGGCTTTAATAGTGTGTTGTGTGCAGAGTTCACCCAGCTGTCATGTTCCTGACGTTGCAAACAAAGCCTCCACATGCCATCGTAGTGTCCGTGGCATCTCATCTCATATCTCTATATGAACTATTCTGAGGCTTTAAGACTGCAAACCTCCCAGGTACAATATTCAATTTGTTTCCAAAGTTGTTTAACAGTCACATGACCTTGGGACGTCAGCGCAAATGCTTTCTCTAAAGTGCTACTTTCATTTTCCTCCTCATTGTGAACCATGACCCCTTTCTGGCACGTTTCTATCATCCTCACCACATGCACTATGATTCTTTATATAGCTGCTTCCATGTGACCCACTTTTAAACACACCACACTTTCCACATTTGAATTTACATTCTGATACGGTAGGGGTTCCGTCTCTGCACACTATGACATTCATTCTTTCTTTTCTTAAGACATTTTACATTATTTTGCTCTTCTCATTTTTGGAGGCCTTTTGGAGAACTTTTGGACATAGTGGAGAGGAGGGAGGACCTAATAAAGTCGATTCTGGGGCCTTTTATTGCATGATTTATTTCTGCCTTGTGAAAAGTCTGATTTGATTTTGAAACAGTTGATGTCTATAAAGTTTGTTTCACAAATGTGTAAGTGTTCTGGGAAGGTAATTCCAATTTTTCCAGCTTAATGATTAACATTAAACACATGCTATATCTATTGGGACACGACTTTTCCAGTCATATGTGGTTCTTTTCTAAACTTTACCACAAACTTGGAGGCACACAATTGATTAGGAACGTCTTTGGATGCATTAGCATGAAATTTTCACTTGAACAAGGAGATTCAAACCTGTTCCAGCATGACAATGCCTACATACACAAAGCCACCACCATGAAGATATGCTTTACATGGGTTGGAGTGGAAAGTTGATTCAGATCCTATCGCACTCATGCTTACGTAATCAGTAATCCCACACACCTGGTATCAATCTGACACACTCATAAATAACCCAGATTCACAAGTTCACACACGATCACACCAATTCTTTGTATGTTCTGGTTTCTAGGTTTTGACTGTGAGATTTGTTTGCCAGTCAGATGACCCAGGCCTTGTTTGACTCTGCTCTTGAGTACTCATTTCCTTCAACATGTTATTAAGTCTGCTTGCACTTGAAACCATTTCTGCTGCATCTCTGACAATCACAAACCATCCTTTTCAACCGAGTATTTTCTCGTCACTCAATTATTTATATGAATCTAGTTTCACTGAATTAAATACAATTTGTTTTGCATATTTATTAAATCACATATCTAGACTTTGGATGATGACCCCCTCCAGAGAAAAAATTTTGGTGGAACAGTTTGGTGGAAAATCATTCTATTATATAGATCCAGTCCAACAAATAAGTCCAACAATTAACATTTTTAAAAATTCCTCGATGCAATTAGAAATGAAGATTTCAGGAATTTAGATTATTCAGTAATGTGGATGTAGATTGATCAGGCATAACATTATGACATTATAACATTATGAGCAGTGAAATGAGTAACACATTATCTTCATCATGGCACCTGCTAGTGAGAATATATTTATTAGGCAGCAAGTGAACATTTTTTTCTCAAAGTTGATGTTAGAAGCCGATAAATTGGGCAAGCCGGAAGCATTTAAACAAGTGTGACTAATTGTGATGTCTGGCCGGGTCAGGTCATCTCAAAAACCACAGCTATTGTGGGCTGTTCCATCTGCAGTATCTATCAAAAGTGCTCCAAGGAAGGAACGGTGGTGAACCAACGACAGGGTCATGGACGGCCAAAGCTCATTGATGCCATGTGGAGCGAAGGCTGGTCCGTGTGGTTCTAACCAACAAACAAGCTCCTGTAGCTCAAACTGCTGAAGAAGTTCATGCTGTAGATGCTTGACAGGTCACGACTGTTTTTACCACAAAAGACAATATAATCCAGGTGGTCATAATGCTATGCCTGGTTGGTGTACACACCAACTGCATTAAAATGATTAGCAATAGTTTAGATTGGCCAGTAGGCAGAGGGTCTGATGGTCTCTTTCACAAATAGTTTCTGGGTCTAATTGTCTTATTTATAACTAGTTTGTGGGCTCTAGATTGCATGATTATCTCCAGAGGTCAGTCACTGAGTCTTGAGCAGCATTTCAGCTCCTGAAAATGTGAGAGAACTGAGAAACTGAGAATTATGTGCTTTTTGGACATTTTACATAATATAACTATGATAACCTCCACTCTTCTGGAAGGATGTTCTTTGATTTCTTTTTGATGATTTTTTTATTGTGTGTGTGTATGGATCATGGACCATGATGGTTATGATGGTTGATGGACCATGATGGTTATTACATCTTATCTCTGAGGCCACAGTGACAGTGCAGCAGAGAATGGTACAGTACAGTCTCTATGTGTTAAGGAGTCTAATGGCTTGAGGGAAGTTCTGGTTGTGAGAGCCTGAATGTTACACTACCTCTTTCCACATGAAGAGTGTGAGGGATGTGTGGTTAACCACAATGTTTGGTGGCTTTGCTGATGCAGCCTGTGGGTGTAAAAGAGACCCAAATGATTTCTGAGTAGGATCTTCTTCAGCATTCATGTACGAGGGGCGTTTAAGTCAAACCGGGACTTTTAATTGTTCTGGTATAAAAATGGATGGTGGTTCTACAAGCAGTAGTAAGTGGCGAGTGTGTCCTATTACTGATAGGTGGCGCACATGTAGCGGGCCAGTCCAGAGAACGTTAATCAAGATTGCAGACAACAGTGTGTGCATGGAACAGTGTGTGGTGCTGAAGTTTCTTGTAAACAAAGGTGTAAAACTCATATCTACATAAGACTTCAAGCGCAGTCTGGTGATGAGACACTCAGCCACAGTAAGACGTTTGAATTGTGTAAATGTTTCAAAGATGGCCATACGTCCGCCATGATGATCTTGGTAATGGTGCTTCCCTAATGACGAGCTGAAGCAGGTTGACCCAGGATGGTTCTGGCATACTGACAAATCATTCTGTTCAAATTTTGTTGAGTTGGACGCTGGGAGAAGTGTTTAACTGTAGCCGGGGAGTATGTTGAAAATAAAACACAGTTTCAACTCCTTGAAATTTGCTCTTTTATTTTAACTTACGGTTTGACTCAAACACCCCCCCCCGAAGTTTGTGTGTGTATTAATATATTTAATATTACTACAAATGAAAAAGGAAGCATTGTACAAGCATTTGATCCAGAAAAAAAAATTGAATGGCTAGACTTCTGAATTCCGTCCAGCATACTTAAAGACATGGACACGGAAACACTTTTAATAAACTGCCACTATAAAAGTGTACATATTTCATTGGTATGATTAGAATAAGACGGGGTTCGAACACAAGGCAATTAATGTGAAGCCATTTTGATTTTTTGAAACTGCTCTTTACCCCAAACATGTGTGAGGACCTTTCAATTGTGTTCGGAGATTTATCATTGGTCTTGAGAGCATTTTGGGTATTAAGTGCTCCCGACAGTTGAGTATATGCAGATGATTTGTCGCCTCATGATGGGCAATGGCCAATTTGTGCATCTAGCACTTAAAGCGTTGATTAAAATCTGTTGAGAATAGCTTGTGTTGGACATAAATTACATCCTGATTCTGACACGCCGTATTTTTCTTCGAGGCTTTCATGGAACTAATGTTGAAATGAATACATTATCGAACAGAAGACACTTTGCATTTGTCCAGTCGTTTTTTTTTTTTTGTTCAGCCCTTATAACTTTTTCCCTCTGCATTAATCAGTGACATCATTCCCTGAATTATTCAACAGGATGCGGGTTTGGGTAACCCGATTGTTCTTCTGCTTTTACTCAAAGAAATAAGTGCCATTTTTTTAGCAGTCCTCTTGTTCTCAGTTTGCAAATCGGAGCCAATCATGACCTTCCAAATTGCATCCACACCGCGCTCCTGCATTGGTGGCGTGAAATCCAGAACCAGGTCAGTATTTGGCAGAGAAACTCGGCACATGGGGGCGTTTTAACCGCTGTTCCAACTCCGAGACAGACAGTTCGGCTCAGTTCTAGCATTTTTTTGCCTCCTTTGCTGTCTGATTCTTTAACAGGTCTGTCAAATGAGATGAGTTCCTCGTCACGGAGCCCTAAAAGTAGCCGCCGTTACTAGACGATGGTAAATTGATCTGACAGCGCGATCACACCAGCACACGCCGCACAGCTGCAAGGTTTAATCAAGATTTATCAGAGCAATTACACCTCAAATGCTCCGTCACTCAACAGCTGTGTGCCAGGCACAGGCATATATGTATGTGTGTGTATGTGTGTGTAAGAGAATCGTTCCAAATCCAGGTTAGTCGAATTACTAGCTGTCATTCAGAGGATGGATGTTTAGTAAATGGCTATCCATGCAGTTGTGATAAGCCGGCATGTCAATGTACATCACAGCTTATGAAGAAAAAAAGTGATGATTTTTTTTTCCAAATAAATATCCAGTCATTCCGCTGTACTGATGCTTTCCTGGGATTAAATGGAAATATGTATAGAATGTCAAGATTTTTACTCTTAAGAGTCTTTAATATATTTTTTGAGGTGACTCTTGCGCTTGTGTTCATATATATATATATATACGTGTTAACATATGTATAAAAGTTTATATACATGATTTGTATGAGCTTAATTTATAAACTTCAGTCCCTATTTGCTGTTATAATACCCACTACTCTTTTGGGAAGATGTTCTATAGTATACTAGATTTTCTGGAAATTTGTTCTCATTCAGGCACAATGGTGTTAGTAAAGTCTGGTGTGTTCCCCTGGTAAAGGTACTGATGTAGGTCAGGTGAGGAGGCCAGGGGTGGAGGCAGTCAGCATTTAAATTGATCCCAACGGCGTCAATGGGGTACAGAGCTCTATAGCCGGAGATCTTCCACTCCAAACTATGTAAAGTAGATCTTCATTGAGATGACTTTGTACGGAGGTGCATTGCCATGCTGGAACAGATTTGAATCTCCTCATTCAAGAAAAGGGAAAATTTCATGCTTTTGCATCCAAAGACATCCTGTACAACTATGTGCCTCCAAGTTTGTGGTAACAGTTTGTGAGGAACTACAAATGTTTAGGAAAATCAGGTGTCCCAATACTTTTGTGCTTATAGTGTGTGTGTGTGTGTGTGTGTGTGTGTGTGGTGTGTGTGTGTGTGTGTGTGTGTGTGTGTGTGTGTGTGTGTGTGTGTGTGTGTATATATGTCAATCATTAAAAATACCTTCCTTTCTAGTAACTGTAGATAGTAAAAATAAAGACAACAACAATTTTTTTCAACAATTTAAATGTATTTATTAATTAGGATACAAAATTATATTATTTATGTTTATTGTTACATTTATAGCATTGTTATATGAAGCTTTACTCCTTATTGAAAACCTCACAGTATCGTGACTGCACACATTTGAACTTGTTTACGTGAACCCTGTGAATGATTTGTTACTATAGACACAGTAACTTATTAGCAAAAGTGCATTAATATGGACCTGTGATTTGTGACAGTCAGAGCTGCTGCGTTAGAAAACAAACCAACAGCTGTATGTTAAAAGAAACAAATGACGAGGGGTATTTATTGGTGAGATCATAGCGGTTCACTAATGGAAGTTTCCGGTCAGTTCTCACTAGGTATAAATCCACATCTTAATACAGTCCAAAACAAAAGTGGCCGAACCCCGTAGAAGCATATGTTATCTCTCGGCTGGCAGAAATGCGAGGGCAGCAGGTAGCATGGGGCAGAGCGGCCACGCTCTCTGAGTAATTACTTCTCCCTCATCACGGTTCCGGGCCAACGCAGAAGATTCATGCTAATTACATTAAAGCAGAAAAGGATTTGCCTGAGCAGGTGAACGATCGGTGAGCGGGAGGAAGCTGGCAGCTTTGCACCACCGATAACCCACCGCCGAGCTCGCCTTTGTTCATGAGATTGAGCTGTCTGGGTGCCATCAGTCACATTAAACAAAACACTGGTCACTATTTTCTCCACAATGCACCCATCTGCTAAAAGCAAGGCTGCCTGGTTTGTAAAACAGCACTCTGGGAGAACGTGTGAGGAAAAATAAACAGAAAAATGCGCACAAAAAGACTCTTTTGAATTTTGTTGTTTTTTAAGTACCATGGACAGCGTCCCAACAATGGACATTGTCCCAAAGCGGAATGAAATAGATTACAAATATACATTTTAGGTTCATAAATTAGTCCTTGTTGGTTTATCCTTAATGATAGTGTCAGTGGCAACAATAGCAAGGAAATACTCCTTGAGAAGACGTGGGGAAGAACCTTGAGGAACCAAAATGGAACCTCTTCATGTGTGACTTACACCTCAGCAGTTAAGAATTAAGAACCTTGTTCATAGGCCCAGGAGTAGCAGCTTGGTGGTGCTGGGATTTGAACCTATTCTGGTCCAGAGTCCAATGTCTTAACCACTGAGCTACAACCTTCCAATAGTTTCACCATTGCTGA
>JBCEWE010000457.1:8937093-8997093 GCA_039877035.1 Silurus lanzhouensis | reverse complement strand
GGTTACAGTTTGAACGTCTTTTGCAGTAGTAGTTTTTTTAATTTCACTAAAAAACAGGAGGTGGAGCTCTCTGGAGGTGGCAGAGTTTTCAGGAGAGAACGAGAATGGACAGGTTTAGAAATGAATTTATTAGAAGGACTGTGAAGGTAGGACATTTTAGAGATGAGGTGAGAGAGATGGTCTGATCATGTGCAGAGGAGGGACATTGGGAATATCGGTAGAAGAATGGTGGGAGAATGGAGCCACCAGGCAGGAGGAAGGTCATGGAGGTGGTTTATTGATGTGGAAAGGGACGACATGCAGGTGGATGGTTTGAAAGAGGCAGATGTAGACCTAAAACCTGTTCCAGCATGATGATGCCCCTGTGCACAAATTAAGCTCCATGAAGATCTGCTTTCCATGGGCTGGAGTGGAAAATCTCCTGCTATAGAGCTCCAACACTATTGAACACTTTTGGGATGAATGTGATTGCTGACTGCACCTCAGGAACCTCCTCACCTCATCTATATCAGAACCTGACTTAACTAACACCCTTGTGGCTGAATGAATCTCTACAAATGTCCACAAAATCCGGTGGAACATCTTCCCCATGAAGAGTGGGGGATATTTTAACAGTAAATGGGAACTAAATGTGGATTAGGATGTTAAGCACAAAGCAAGTTTATGGTCCTTATGGTGGGATGTTATGATGAACAGATCAATAGAATTTTAATAGTGATATCAAGCTGAACTTTTTAAACTGTATCTCCTGAAGACAGCGCTTCCTGCTGTCTTTTATTTTGCAGCATTTTTAAAATAAATCCATCAACCAGAAGCCCTGGAACACTTGAACCCAAGCTACTGTGTATAAACTAAAAGGAATAAAGAAACAATGTCTTCCAGTTAAACAGCATATGTACGACTAATCAAACGGAGTGTCTTCAGCACCACAAACACAGTGGAGGGAGTTGATGGTGACAGAGAAGCATGAACGCCCACTTGGCCTCCAGCCGTGAGCTGATTGGAACATCATCTGAGAAAATATGTTTCATTAGCGCAAACAGTGATCAGGCCAGAGATGGAAAGAAATAAAGAAAAGGAATCGTGTTACCACAATAAACAGAGAGAGACGAGACAGCGCTAGTAGTAAATGTCAAGCAAAATGCCATCAGTTGAAATCTGGCCTCACACACACACACACACACACACACACACACACACACACACACACACACACACACACACACACACAAAGCCTTAAAGGTAAAGGCATCTGTAATTTTTTTTATTGTTATAAATTATGATTTACATTTTTTTTACAAAATAATAATAATAAAAAAAAACCATGCACTACAGGTTTATTGTGAAAACCATCATCATTTTTTTCATCATTCAATTGTATCATCACCATCACTACCTTTTATATATCAATTTTCATTTTGCATTAGAGTCATAAAGTGTCCATTTCACCTCCACATTCCCGTGTTCGTTGCCATGTGACACATCAAATAAAATAAAATGGTGTTTTTATTCATCTAACGTCTCCACACCTCTCTGGTGACTGGGTTTTGTGTTCACATGTTCTCTCATCCACAGCTGCTTCCACTTCCTGGTTTAATTGTGTTTCTGTGTTGCCTTTTCAAAGTATTGTAATTAGCTATTTTGTTTAACGTCTCATATTTATTGGGTATTGGATCAAATGTTGTTGTTTATTCTGTTTTGGCTTCGTAGTATTGTTTACCAATCGCTTAAATCTTTCACGCTTTTGACTTCCGCCGCACGTTTATCTGCTCATGCTATCGTGCATTACACGTCTTAAAGTGACTTGTAATGAAGTAAATAAATAAATGAAATAAAGGTACAAAAGTATCTGATTCAGAATCGGGTTTATTGGACGAAGAGTGTTGACACACAAGGAGTTTGTTTCCAGCAATCAGTGACTCTTAAAAGTACAGACCTAAATAACAACAGTATACATTTAGAGCTTAGAGACCACAATATACAATGTACATAAAGTGTTAGAGTACATGGTAGTGCAATGTGAAGTAATGTAAAGTAAATAGAATAAAATGTAATAAGTACAATATATATATATATATAATTTTTATTATTTCAGGATCCTAGGTCATTATTACTTAAAAATAAAAAAATACAAAACAAAAGAACAAAAGACTGAAATAGAAATAATTTTCATAATAAAAATCATTAGAATGAAAAAGTCAAGTCAAGTCAAGTTTATTTCTATTGCACTTTTCACAACAGACATTGTCTCAAAGCAGCTTTACAGAAATAAACAGTGAAGGTGAATGGTGTGTGTTTATCCCTGATGAGCAGCCGTGGTGACTGTGGCAAGGAAAAACTCCCTTAGATGTTATGAGGAAGAAACCTTGAGAGGAACCAGACTCAAAAGGGAAACCCATCCTCATTTTGGGTGACATCAAGAGTTTGATCATAAATCTTTCAACAATACAGAACACTGGAGAGTGAGAACTAACATGATTACTGGAGTATAAGATTATAAGTGATGTTCTTTCTGCAGTCTTATACAGTCTATATGGTTAGTAGCTCCGAGTTTTATGAGCTCAGCATTTGTGATCACAACAGATCCAGCATCAGCTTCTCCATGCCAGAGCCTTTAAACACTCCAGGAGGTCCAATGTCAAACTCCACACATGTAGCGGGATCCAAATGGCACTGGTACGTCTCTAGATGGTTCGGGATGTTTGCGGAAAAAAAAAAAGTTTAAATATGAAAAATAAACTATGAAACAAATTCTTCATTAATGGTTATTTTCAAATGATTCTTCTTCTTTTTCTTCTTTTTACTGAATTCACATGTAAAGTATATTACATTTTAAATCTGCAATAAAAAGCACAGAATAAAAATCCTGCTGTGTGTAATATTGTACACTTCTCACACACATACATGCTCTGTATCCTTCAACAAACCATCCATTACTACAGTACAGCCGTCCACATTGAGCATCAATCACAGAGTGGTCATATCGTATCAGCGTCATGTGAACGACCCACGGGTCTGATGAAGTCGCTTTCTGTGACCCTCCCTTTTAAAAGCAGCTGATGTCTGGTTATTTTTTTTTTTTCGCTTTACTTTATGGCTTCACCTATAAAGCTGACCGCTCCAGTCGATGAGGCTGCAGTCGTTTGTTGACGTGGCTATCGATACACAGCCGAGAGAAGTGAAAGGTTGAGGGTTGATTGACTCGCCCCGTGTTCTTGTGGATAAATGTTTTTCGACCTGCAGTGGAGGCAGACATGCTCAGAGCTTCAGGCTGTACAGAAACAAGAGACAGTCAGCAGCCTCATTGGGTTTTATTGAGATTTTAACACATGAAATGTCCTTTTAATATCAAACAAATGTATTATAACTTTATTATGCTCAAACATTTGCACTTTATATACAAAGGGGTAACAAAATGTCATCTTGTACAAATCAATAAATGTTTCTTAATAATCAACTCTTATTATTAATGTGACTCATAAAACCTTATGTTGTTTCAGCAACACTAAAAAAAGAAATGAAATGAAAAATTTAATAAAATAATGAAAAAAATCATTCAACAATATTGATTAAGATCAAACATTTATTCATTCATTGCTACATTTATCACTAACAGCAAGATCATCTCAAACAACAACAACACAAACACCACCACCAATTAAAACACAAACAACAGCAACACCACCATCATCACCAACAATACCAACAGCAGCAACATCAACAATACCACAATCACCTACACCACCAACAACCACACCCACACCATCAACAACAAAGGTGTTTTTTTTTAAAGTAAACAATGTTTAATAACAACAGCTTTTATAAATCTGACGCGTGCAACCAGTTAACAGATCAAATACTCACATACGTGTCTCTGTGATCTCCCAGATGGAGGTCAGTTTTAAAGTAACAGTTTAATGTTTAACAGATTGTGAATGACTTATTATTGTATCAGAATTCATTAAAAGACGACTGATGGCTCCTGCATTTATAGTAACTAGTTTCTAACGAATTAATCATTTAATTGTTAATCAGAAATATAATAATATATTACGTGTCAGCAGTCTTTCATGCCGTGGTCTGCAAAATTATGATCCCACTAAACAGCTACTTCAATTAGGGTAAATATTCGTCAATTAAATATTTATTTATTCATCATTGGACGCCTATTTGAAAGCTGGCAACCTGCAGGTTTCTTGCCTTCACCAACTTCTTCCATATGGATCAATTTTCTGTTCTGATCTCAACAAGTCTTCACAAAATATTTAGTAGGCACCAATCAGAGTCCGTGTTTTTATGATGTCCTCATGTAGAATTTATTACAAATTATTTTACGGTGTTTTAAATCTACAAGAATACAAAACATTTTGATTATTTTTGAATGACATTTTTCATTAATCCTATCAAATACAAATCACTACATTTGATATATTTACAAAAATACGTCTTTGAAATGCCTGTATCATAAATACTGCCAATCCCTGACCATCACAAACAACACCAACATCACCACCTACACCGACAACTCTTTCACCAACAACAGCAGCAACATCAACGCTACCACCACCACCTTCAACAAAAACATCACCAAAAGCAACACCACCACCAACAGCAACACCACCATCATCAATAACACCAACAACGTATTTATAAACATCACTACCATCAAAAACACAAACAACTCTATCAACAACAACAACTCTACCAACATCACTAACACCACCACCACCTTTAACAGCAACAACACCAACAGCAGCATCACCAACAGCAACACCACCATCATCAACAACACCAATGCTACCAACAAAAAAATCACAAACAACAACACAGACAACACCATCACTATCATCCCCATCAACACTGTCAACAACACAAGCATCAACATCACCCACAAAATCCACTTGCCATAGCGCCCCCTACTTGATCTACTTGATCTTGAGCTATTTCATTGTGAGTGTTTTCTTCGTTGGACATGCTTCCTAAACTTAATTAAAACAACCAAATAAAATAATTCATTGTGCAGGCCTCTTTTGTTTCAGAGTCTCTGAGAGTCTCTGCAACTTAATCCTGCATCAAATGACCCGTTGATTATATTGTTGTTGCAAATTTATGAGCCGTCATTACCCATCCCTGGCAATTCCTTCCGTTTTAATTGCGGCCATAAAACTCAGCCATTAGGCGTTTTGTCACCTGTATGACACTGCAATACACAACAGCGTACTGAAGGCAGTCCTCCCGTGCTTAAACTCAAGAAGCATTACACATCAGCATGCAAGATAATTGTCTCATATGATGGTGAAGATGCCGTTTAACCTTTGCAGGAGAATCGACCGTTTTAATGAAGAGGAGAAAAAGCTATTCCTGGTGTCATGTGTCATATTCATTCTTCCTCTGTCAAGTAGAAAAAACACCCATTAATGATTCACATGTGCATAACGTATGAACCGGAAGCTGGCGTGAAAATTCTATAAAGATCTGTGTAAAGAGCTTCAATGATCTGAAAAAATGCAACCTGATAGCTTATTCTGTGGAAACTCTTTACAACAAATGTATATTGTGTTGTAGTGGAGAGCTTTGCTACATCTGATCTGATCTGATCTTATCTTACATTAAGTAGATCAATGGTCTAGAGTTGATTTGAGTTGTTGCATTTGGCAGCTGGATATTCTAACTTTGCAGTCCAAAGAGGAGATGATACAAGTGAAAGATACAATTACTGAGTTGAAAATACAAAACTGAAAGAGAGAGAGAAAGAGAGAGAGAGAGAAAGAGAGAGAGAGAGAGAGAGAGAGAGAGAGAGAGAGAGAGAGAGAGAGAAAAAAAGAGAAAGAGAGAGAGAGAGAGGGAGAGAGAGAGAGAGAGAGAGAGAGAGAGAGAGAGAGAGAGAGAGTGTGCAAAAGCATTAGAAATGGTCAACATTTTGGAATGCACTGGCAAGCTCAGGAACACCAAAAGGGTGTGCCTGGAGGGTCACAAAAATCAACTAAAATAGATGATTGCTGGTGAACATATTTCCTTAATGAAGATAAAATTCCTTCACAAAATCTAGCCAAGGTCAAGAACACTCAAGAAGTTCAGGGATGTCACTGTCAAAGTCTACAAGCAAAAGCCGGCTTCATAATTCACTGGGAACATTAAAGAGCAAAAACACCAGATTTCGCTCTTCACGAAGACTCTTTTGAGAGATGGAACCTGAATGACCTTTTCTGAGAAGTATAGCAGGAAAATGTTATGGAGAAAGAAAGGAAGAGCCCATGATCCAAAGCATACAACATCATCGGTCACGCATGGAGGCAAGTGATCCAACATGGGTATGTATAACTCTCAATGGACCTAATTTACTGGAGTTTATTAATGATGGATGCTGATAGAAGTTGGATAATGTATTCCACATTCTAAACAATAGTCCTTCATCAGCTGTGAAAGCCAAATGCATCTGAGGCTGTCAGAGGAACTGAAATGACCCACCAACCATCAGCTTCTGATACGGTATTCCATTATTATTGTGTCTAAATGACAAACACTTTATTTTCACCCAGTACTCACTGCTTCACCTTTTTCACACATTAGCAACGTTTCTTTTCCTGTTAGAGAAAAATCAGCTCAAGTTCAGATGTAATTGATTCTGACATTTTAACTCTAGCAGGGAAAAAACGATGGAAAAAATAGCCATTCACAGTTACTTGAAATATCAGTGGAGTAAAAATGTTAAGATTTTCCCTCTAGCTTCTATCGGCAAATCATCATTAGCAAATTGTCAATGTTTCCAACACCTTCGGGTCAGACCCGGTCTTCTCTCGCTCCAGATCTGGGCAGCATGTTGTCATTTCAAACAGCAGGTCCTAGTTTTTATTGCAGCTCATCACTTTTTTAAATCAGAAAATCAGATTAAAAGATTATAAGTGCAGGAACCTTGGTGTAACCCTCATGTGTTGTTCTTCACACTGTGGGCCAGATCAGAGGTGAAAATGAAGTAAGAACAGTTTGAGAAGTGTGCATGATCTAATGAGGTTCATCTGCAGGAGTAAACGGAGTGATGAAATGGTGTTCCAGGCAGTTTAAAAGCATGGTAATGGGAGATAAACAAGGAAGTGTTGATGTAGGCAGAAGAGCTTTTTGAAGAGTCGTGAATGTGACAGAGAACTGATTTCATCAGCTCGTGGCCTTCAGTTCTGCGTGTTAAAATAGGTTAAAGTGTTTTTTATTTTTCTGAAGAAACCCACAAAAGCATCTGATGAATCCTACAAGCATGGTTTCCTTAATCAGCCCAAGACTGATAAAATATCATTTCTGAAAATATCATTTAGATATGGACCACACATTGCACAGATATTCTCTTGTGCTAGTCGAGCAGAAAATTGAACACTGTACTCATCAGCTGTACATCCTTAGTGTCATGATTATGCCAAAACCAGCACTATACTACATTTCCCATCAGCCCCTGCACATCACAGGCTAATAACATTTCACTAATTATTTACTATGGTTCCTTATTATGCCTAATGAGTAACACCTGTTAGAATTTAAGTTTGTGTGTCTGTGTTTTTAGGCTTTTGCTGATATTTTCATGTTTTTTTTATATGTTCCTAGACATTGTGAAGTTTATTTATGCTTAAATAAATACACAGGGACACCTGCATTTTCTAGCTGTATGTATTTATTCCCCAAAGTGTTTTTACAAATTTGAAGGTACACAATTGCACAAGGTACACAAACAAGCAGCAACTTAAGGCTGAAGGTGGCTGAAAAAAGAAAATGACAGACAAGAAAAGAATCTCAACATAGTTTGATTAATCACATTTGATCCTGTGAAATTATAGAGACTTGTACACTTTAATCACATCCAGATAGCCTTATTTAAAATCCAATGTGAGAGACATAATGACCAAAAGTCTCTTTTTACATAAACTCAACTGTTGTCCTTTAGTAATGTAGTGCTGTCCATGGTGCTGAAATACTTGCTTTTGAATGGTGGAAATGTCTTCAGTGGTAATGATAGTGTTTGGAGAGCTTTACAAGCTCTAATTATTGTTATGTTTCAGTCTAGGGTTGGGCTACACAGCATGATTAAAAGCATGGGGTGGTGGATATAAGGTGGACGTTAGGGTATCTGGTACTATGAGAGATAAAGTATGGGACACAAACACTGGGGGATTTTAAATTAAAAGGTATATTGAAATATGTACCAAACAGCTCCGGGATAAACTTCAGTGTGGACCAAGGTCAAAATAACAAACTAAAAACACTCTTTTAACAAAACCTGAATTACCTATAAAATAAAAAAAAGAAATAAAAACCACTTCCCTAACTCCCTCATTAAAAAACAGCAACACACGACAACACACATATGTACCTATATTTATAACTTATATAATACAGT
Organism: Silurus lanzhouensis; assembly: GCA_039877035.1. Classification (NCBI taxonomy): domain Eukaryota; kingdom Metazoa; phylum Chordata; class Actinopteri; order Siluriformes; family Siluridae; genus Silurus; species Silurus lanzhouensis. Next base: position 8,988,713 of record JBCEWE010000457.1, on the reverse strand, counting down.
GAGTATTTACAATCAGCTAATCAAACTTTAAAACAGGACAGGGCAAACTCGGAGTCAGGAGGGTGTAGGTCAATACCAGATTATCACAAAACAAGAAAGAGAGCAAACACAAAACGAATAAACGAGCGCCAACCAAACGAGCTCCTGATCCCGGCTTCTGACCCGACTTTATAGATCGCCTCCTGGTGACATCAGCTACGGGAGGTGGGCGTGGCTTCAGTTAACTGGAGTGCAGGGAAGGCCTGGACTGGAGTCTTGGAATGGCACATGCACACATACAAACTACAAATCCCAAACAATGCAACACAACCCACAAAATACCACGGGTTGTAACACAACATAATTAACAAGAAACAAGTGTTGTGATCCTTGAAAACATAGACTGGAGCAGAACTGACTAACCCTAATCTGTCTTTAATCACAGAACTGTGTCTTTTTACTTGAACTTGAAGAAACAAAGCCAGATCCCTAAAGATATGCTTTGAAGAGTTTGATGTGGAAGATCTCCTACTATAGAGCTCTGACATAACTGAACACATTTGGAAATGAATTGGAACATTGAATGTTTTCTTGCATGTTTAAACACTCCATTTTCCCCAGAGACAGAGCTTCATTAGTAATTTCTGCACCAGCACGAAATCAACAAATTCAGCAATACTGAGACACTGAAACTCCCAGACACTCCGGTTCTCTGACATACGGCATTCAGATGCTTCATAGACCACATACAGCTTCAGTATATGTATTGTGATGTATTAAGGGATGAGTGTTTTTTTTTTTTTAACTGGCTACGTGAAAGATTCAGTGGGAGGTCTGTGGGCTTTAGAATCAGCAATTACTCAAAAAAGAAACTAGAGACCTGCACTAGGCTCTATGGTATAATAACCTTTATTGTATATACATGACCTTACAAAGCACATTTTTGGCTAAAACAGTGAGATGTAGAGAAAGATGTGTGAAAACTGGTGCAATGGGAACATTCACAGAAACCACAAGGATGCTGCAAATGCTAAATAAAAGAAAGAATACAAGCAATTTTAAAGAAATATTGTTCTGAATCAGCTTCACAGAAATTCTCGATGGAGATGTTTATATGAGCTCACACACAATTTTTTGGGAGTTTTAGACATTCTGGGTTTAGACTTTACAATAATAAACACACACTTATGAAGGAAATTGATGAAATATATGAAAATGAATACACAATATATAAAAGGTTGTGGACACCTGAACCACACATGACTAGAAAGTTCAGGTATCTGGGTCACATGTCTAACTACCCACATCACTTCCACCTATTGTTTTAGAAAAATCTACATAATTGTGTGCTATTTTATTGTGTAATATATAAAATATGTATATAAAAATTATACATTTATGCCAGAAACATGATGTCTACAGCTTTATATCACAAACACATGCCTTTAAAACTAGACATGGGCAAGGATGTGGTTTACTCTGACCGAGTTTCATGGTCTGAATTGAAAACTGAGAATTTAATGACAAAAGATCTGACTCAAGGATAGCATTTAAATAATGAATATGAAAGGGCTGAGAACCAATCCCTGAGGAGCACCTTGAGTAACAGTAGAAGTGACAGATTTCTGTTTGCCACTAGCAACAAAATGATGTCTGTTAGAAAGAGATAGGATGGTGTCCAAAGCTACAGTGAAATCAAGAAAAAGAAGGAGAAGGTTTAAGGTCTTGAAGTTAGCTGCCTTTTTAAACACACATGGAGGCTTGTGTCTGTCAACCAAGCTGCATTTATAGCTTAAGTATTGACCTCTGTTAAATGTGAAATAGTAAGTCTATGAAGTTATTCTACTGCAGTGTCATCGTTGACATGTACTGCTCTAACTAAAGGCAACCAGAATGTAAAGTAAAGTAAAGTAGAAAAGTGTAGAATAGTGTAGAGTAGAGTACAGTAAAGTAGAGAGTATTTTATTAATTCCCAAGAGAAAATTTGGTTTCCCAACAGCCATAAAAGTAGTGGTGGATGCTGTACACAAACAATGTAGCTAGGTAAAAGTAGAGATTTACTTTGTAAATTATGACTCCAGTGAAAGTAAAAGTGTCCCTGTAAACTTTCACCTGAGTAAAAGTACAAAAGTATTTGCCCTTAAATATACTTAAGTATCCAAAGTACTAATTTATTATGGCTATAATGTTCCTATTATTATTTTTGTCACAAGACTCTTCGCTTAATGAACTCAGTTTATGTGAAAAGACTTCAATGTTTCTCTTAATAGAATGATATTAATGAGTCAAACACATTGATTTCTATTACAATTATTTTTGTAATTTTGAGATTTAACTTTGAAATGGAGTAAAGTTAAAGTCAAAGTATCCACAAATGGAAACACTTCAGTAAAGTACAGATACGTGAAAAAGCTACTTACGGTAAAATATGACATTTACTTCCATACTGTCCACCACTGCACAAAAGCAATAACGCAGATGAAGTGTTCACAGTTCAGAACTCTTCAAAAGCACTAGAGGTAATTTCAAAATTGAGATTCTTCACTGTATAAAATACTCAGTATGGCTTATTGGGACACCTGGATTTTCCAGCTATATGTGGTTCTTCACCAAACGTTTACTACAAAGTTTCAAGCAAACAATTCTAAAAAACATTTTTATATTTAGTAGCATGAAATTTTCCCTTCAAATGAATTAGAAGGCCCAAACCTGCCTCTGTGCACCAGCTCCATGAAGATCTGCTTTACATTAGTTGCAGTGAAAGATCTCCTGCTATAGTGCTTTAACCCTACTGAACATAGGAATTAGATTGCACCCCAGGCCTCCTCAACTCATTCAATGGTTAAGATGTTGGACTTCGAATTAGAAGGTTGTGATATTAAATCCAACCACCACTAAGCTGCCATTGTTGGCCACTGGAGCAAAGCCCTTAACCACTTTATCATCATCTAAAATCATTTCTTAAATTTTTTTCATAAATTATATTTACAGTCCCTTTTATTTAATAAACATTTTCCGAGCAGCTGATTAGTTTTATATTTCACTGCAAGTTGAATCCTGTATATAACTTTGTTTCTGACAAAAATCTCAAATCTTGAAACCTTAACTGAGTTGTATGAATGAGATATTTGTAAGTCACTCTGGATAAAGGCATCTGCCAAACACAGTAAATGTAAATGTACTAACACACCCTTGTGGCTGAATGAGCACAAATCTCCAGGAGCACACTCCAGATTCTAGTGGAACATCTTCTTCCAAAAAGCTTAGATTATTATAACAGGAAATGGGGAATCTATGTGGAATGGGATGTTCAAAAAGCAACAAACATTTGGCCATATAGTGAAGTACCTTAAAAAAATCCATCATCAATCAGTCATGCTCGTTGTTTGTCCTGAACTTTATACAGTATGTAAGGAAGTTTATGTAACCAGACCTCATTCATAATACATTTCCTCTGTAATCTAAAAACTAAATAAAAATTGGTCCCAAGCCCAGAATCCTCTTCACTGCTATTAACAAACTCCTTCTTCTCTTTTCTGATCAATGGAAGGCTTTTTTTCCCCTCAGCTTCTATAAAGCTACAATCAGCAGAATATCCCGGCATTTCCCCACTCCCTCTCTTACACTCCTCTTTAGATCCCCTGGCAAATTCTTCACAGCTTTTTTCTCTTTCAGAGCCAATCATTATCATGCAACTAATCTCTAAATCTGATGCAGCTTCCTGTCTGCTCGATTCCACGCTCGCTTCACCCCGTGATGAGTGTTTCTATGCGTCCTCGCATTACCGAGTCGCCTGCATCCTCTTTCCTGCTCTTACATACGATCTCTGTACAGTTTCAGAAAGTGTTAGTTCTCCTTCTCTCTGAATCTTGGCTCAGATTAAGCTTTTCAATAAGGACAGTCTTGTTTTCCAGTCGGTTCCTGTTCCTCACGATTGAAGCTAAGTGTCTAATGGTCAGTCATAAAGAGCAGCACAGCACGTCAGAGCATCTGTCTAAAATGCAGAAACAAAGATGAAACTCTCAGGCGGAAATGTGTATTTGATGTTGTCTCGACTTTTAAGTCTTGACAGAAATTAGCTTTTTGTCCATTTTGTTTGAAACATAAAAATGTTTACCAGATACCTCCATTTGAATCTTCTACCAACAGAAGAACTTCTATTTGCTGTCTTTGAAATAGCTGTTAAGAATAATCTGGTATAGTGGTGTAGTAATTTCTGGTATCAACGGAAGTTTCTATGAAACATTGAAAAAACATTCCGATTCATCCCGAAGGTGTTCAGTAGGGTTGGAGCTCTATAGCAGAATATCTTCCACTGCAACCCATTTAACGCAGATCTTCATGGAGCTGACAGGGGCATCGTCAAGCTGGAACAGGTTTCAGTCTCCTGGTTCAAGTGAAGGGAAAATCTCATGCCACTGTACAGTAGCCATTGTATATACACAACATATAGAAGAAGAACCACATTTAAGGTCAGGTGTCCCATTAATTGTGTTCGTATAGTGTATATTTATATCTGAAGTCTGGCCCAAACTTGATGCTTCAAAAAACCTCCTCACTCAATTGAATTTAGATTTATGATTAAAGGTTATACTCAGGGGTCCATAAGTGGCAGCTTGGTGCACCTGGGATTCAAACTCAAAATCTTCAGATCCAAAGTCCAATGTGTTAATTATTATGCTACTAAAACTAAGGCTCATAACATATAATTTCTTCGTATTTGTCTACTTCTCTGAAAAAGCACTAATGATTACCTGGAATTAAAAACCCAAACAGAACTCAGGTCTTTTTTTTCTCAAAGATTTTTGCTAGCAATCATGAGTATTAAAGAGGAAAAAAAAATCTGGGTCGACTACCTTTGTATTTCAAAAGGATATAGAGGCTTTTGTGCAAAGCATCAAATAGTTATTGATCACAAACATGCACTATAGAAAGCGGAATTAAAATGCAGCCCAGAAGAATACAGTACATCCAATATTGTGTAGCCATGGGCGAGTACATTATATCACCATCATTATACAACTAGAGATTTAATAAAGGTGAGCTCCTTTTATGACAAATAACCAGGTAGTTTCCATAATGCGGTCGCTTTTTTATTCCCCAACAGCAGACGAGAAAACAAGACGACAAAGCGGCGGAAATCACGGACATTGTATTGCTACTTCGCAAAACATTTTCCTGTACACGTTCTACTCCTCGCGCTAATTGGAACCGAATTTCGCATTTGCCGAGAGTTTACCGTCGTGGGGCAGAAGATGCGTTCATCACGTATTTAGAAATAAACTCGATTATGCTCTGACCCAGAGTCCCCCATTATCAGTTTATTTAAGTGAATCACTGTAATATTGGGTGGATTATTTCTAAATCCAATTTCCCCCAAGATATTAGATTTGTTTTTGTTCCATGTTGCTCAGTATGCAGAAAAAATAATGTGTTAAACTACAGAAACCATGTGTTATAAGCAGTTCATATTAATATAAAGGCTACACTATATCAACAAAAATATGTGGACACCCGAGTACAAGATTGGAATGTACTTTTTTCCAAAACATTCCATTCCACATTTAGTCCCTACTGGCTCTTATAATGAGCGCCACTCTTCTGGGAAGATGTTTCACTAGATTTTGTGGAGATTTGTGCTCATTCAGTCTCAGGTAAAGTCGTGTACTGATGTAGGTGAGGTGAGGAGGCCTGAGGTGCACTGAGAGGTCCTCCTAAAGGTTTTCAGCAGGACATCTTCCACTCCAACCCATGTAAATCAGATCTTCATGGAGCTGACTTTGTGAACATTGTCATGCTGGAACAGATTCGGCTCTTTTAGTTTAAGCTGAATTCTGTAATTTTGTGTTAACACTTTGGGAAAGAACCACACAAGGCTGGAAAAGTCAGGTGTCTCAATACATTTGTACAAATAGTGTATAGTATCGGATTTGTTTCAAGGTTAGGGATCATGTAAATGTTCCTCATTGCGGGAGAACATGCTGTACACTATCCAATAGCATGTGTTTAAATCCACCTTCAAATAACGCAAATGTGTTGCTATAAACAGCTACAGTACTTTAAATTTTTTAGCCAACCCATAATTAAACAAATAATTTGTAATTAAAGGATTCCTACAGATATGGCAACCAGTGGATCCTAGAGTTTCAGTCATGTGATTAATCAATCAAGGTCAAGAATGCATTATCGGATTAACCTTACAACTTTGAGGTGAAAGGTGAACAAAATTAATAACCTTTTTTTTTTTTTTTTTAAGAAGAAAATAGGAAGAAAATAAGAAATTAACGATAAAACAGACTTCCCCCTAAACCCATGTCCTGATTCTGGAGAAGGTAAAGGATCCTCATCAAAAGAAACAAACTCTTGAGGTAAGTCAAAACCAGACAACGTACATCTGCTAGTTTTAAGCTCAGGATAAACTTCCTGTTCGAACCCATAACGTAGCTGGCTAGCCAACATGGCCGCCATGTGGCTCAGTCTAAATAAAAATAACAATCTTCTTAAAGAAGCTCAATATCAATAATTCAATCAGTTTTTAGCACCAATTTGAGGTAGATATTTAGTTCAGATTCACTCTTATAATATGCTCCACTCTCCTGGAAAGATGTTCCAATCGAGTTTTGTGGAGATTTGTGCTCACCACAAGGGTGTTAGTAAATTGAGGTACTGATGTCTGTGAGAAGGTGAGGAGGCCTGGGGTGCAGTCAGCGTTCACTTTCATTCATGTTCAAAAGGGTTGGAGCTCAATAGCAGGAGATCTTCAACTCCAACACTTGTAAAGCAGATCTTCATGGAGCTGGTTTTGTGCACAGGGAACAGGTTTGAGTCTCCTTGTTCAAAATAAGGGACAATTTCTTTCTCCCACATTTAAAGACGTCCGATGCAATTGTGTGTCTTTAAGTTTGTGGAAACAATTTGGAAAAGAATCACATCTGGGTGAAAGGTCAGGTGTCCCAATACTTTTGTAGATAAAGTGTATATTTGCTCGATACGGTCTACTTGTACATTTGTTCCCTTCTCTTTAAATTTATTGTTCCACTGTACTGTGTATCCTACTGTATTGTTCGCCTCCATGAAGTATGTGTGTGCTGTTATTGGTTCTGTTTTATTTATTTATTTTGAACCTCCTTGTTGTGTGAAGAATGAAAAGCACCCCGCCTGAAGACTCTTCCTGAAATGGCCCTGAGAACATCCGGATCATCAGCAGTGCGTCTTCTAACGGACGTCCAAACAATCCTGGTCTTTATTCTTTAATGACCGGTTGTCAGTGTGACACGAGTGGAACGTGAAAGCGTGACTCGGGAGTCTGCAGAGAGCTCGGCTTTCCCTCTGACCGTGTCACGTTCTCGGATTTCTCCAGGCGTCTGTGCTGCGTGAACTACAACAACTCAATTTGTGCTGAATCGAATCTCGCCAGCAAAAAAACCCCCGAGAGCCCGCTATACAAACAGCATATGTAATCTTTATATAATTCTCTCTTCCTCTTTCTCTCACTTCCTTGCTCTCTTTCTTTCCTTTTTGAAACCATTCTCCCTCCATCACTTAGTCAACCTCCATCACTTTCTCACCTCCCTCCCTTTCCACCCTCCTTCTCTCTCTCTCTCTCTCTCTCTCTCTCTCTCTCTCTCTCTCTCTCTCTATCCCTCCCTCTCTCTCATTCTGATGTAGCCCGGTCCCTCCCCTCGCTGTCCTCCATCTCCCTCCTCTCTTTCCCTCTCCACTCCGTTTCTCCTCAGTTCCTTCCGCTTGCTCTCACTGAATGCACCGGCCGTCTTTTCCTCTTCTCCTGTTTCTTCTACTTCCTCCTCTTCTCTTCTTTCTCGGATATTTTCCACGCCGTCTCTGTGCATCACCTCTGCTTCGCATCTCTGACGTGCATCCCATCACCTCGCTGTGCGTTTCTCCTTCTTGAGCATGAGAAGAGTCGATCTCTCCTCTGCCCTCCACCAGCATGAGCCGAGCACAGGGATCTCTGAGCGCAACTTTCGCACGGACGCATTAAATCTTCGCCCTGGAGCTCCGTTCCTCGTCACAGGAGAGAAGCAGATTTAGGTAAGAGCATGCACCTGCACACAAACCTGGATATATATATATATATGTATATATATATATATATATATATATATATATATATATATATATATATATATATATATATATATATATATAATATATATATATATATATATATATATATATATATTGTGTGTGTATATGCACATGCCCTTTGCATCGGTTGCAGTTGTGTTTGTTAGGTTGTACAGATGAGGATGCACCAGCACCAACAGCCCCTGCAATGTGATCTTACACACGCTGACCATCAGCATTTCCTCTCTTTCCTCTTCCCCGTGCTTCAGATTTGTCAAAACACTTTCTTTTCATCTCTGCGGCTTCCTTCTGGTTTGCACGCGCGATACCTGTTCATGAATTTTTTATTTTTTTTTTAACCAGCAGCGTGCGTGCGTGCGTGCGTGTGCGCGAGTCAGTGAGGGCGCCAAAGAAGCGATTAAAACTGCAGCGAGAAAGAAGGAGAGAAAAGAGAGTGATCGGTAGACAGAGAGAGAAAGAGCGAGGGAGAGTGATGCACGTTTTCCATCCACGTCCCGCGTTTCTTTCTTGCGTTCACCTTTACTATTAAAACAGCATCCGACAAAAAAAATAAAATGCAATAACTGCGTCTCGTGCAAAAAAAGGGGGACGTTTGTGCACGCGCGCTCCCGTGCAATCTCCGACGTGTTTGCATTGAAGCAGAATACCGAAGAAGAAAATGGGAGAAAAAAAAAGAAGAAATGCGTCCAACTTGCATTAAGTAGATAAAAAAAAATTGTGCATGTAAACATGAGAAAAACGTGCAAACACGTCCGTGCATGAGATTAACGGCGAAGGGAAGTTGCACGAGAGATTTTGCATACGAAAAAAAAAAACTAAAGCGAGAGAGAGAGAGAGAGAGAGAGAGAGAGAGAGAAAGAGAGAGAAAGAGAGAGAAAGAGAGACAGGGGGAAATGCAGTAATGCGTTAGTGCAAATGCATTAATATTCTAGTTCACTCAGCATTTCAAGCATGCACGCTCTCTCTCTCTCTCTCTCTCTCTCTCTCTCTCTCTCTCCCTCCCTCCTTCCTATCTCTTTCTCCTTCCTATCTCTTTCTCCTTCTCTCTCTCTCTCTTTCTTTCTCTCTCTCCCGCGCGCGTTTCTACAAAAGCAAACTCGTTTGCATCGACGAGTGTAACATTAGAGCGATGCGCACGTGCGACAAGTCTAAAAAGCATTCTTAGGGGAAGGTTTATATATATATATATATATATATAATTATTATTATTTTTACACGTTTTACACACGCAACTCGCCGCACACGCACGAACGCGCGCGGTCCCGGCTATGGCTACGGCTCAGCACATTGTCCCCGACGGCGGCCGGCGGGTGGCGCTGTCGCACTTTTGGCCTCCGATGTCACGTTTGACTTTGAAGGCTCGGTAATTGAGTGATTATGATGGATGCGTCCCAAAAAATACAAATGGCCGAGTATGATTGTGTTAAGCACCTGCAACCAGAGGAAAAGAGTGAAAGGAAGGGATGAAGGCAGAGGGGTGTCATTATTTATGGCCAACAGTCGCAAACTCATGGACAAAAATCTCTGAGACTATTGCTAAAGGTTTCCTGCTTGTCCTTGTCGTTGGTTAAAGCGGCTGATGTTGCACCTCCAAGTGCTGTGCAGGTTGAAAAGGTTAATCAGCTTTGACGTGGGTGGAAAATGGAGGACAATTTGGGGGCTGATTTGTTTTCCACACTCGCCGTTTTCAGATTTACAGTCATGCTGAGTGCTGGGCCAAAATGCCAGAGGTGGCTTTAGGCGAACACCTGCGTCTCTTTGTCACGAGTCCATACAAACAACCCCTAAAAAAAGTCAGGTAAAAGAGGAAGTGAGTTGAGTGTGTGTGTGTGTGTGTGTGTGTGTGTGTGTGTGTGTGTGTGTGTGTGTGTGAGACGGCTTAATGTTCTCTGGCTAGCCGTGCTGCATCCGAGTGATGGATTGACTGCTACCTGCTGTTGCCACAAACCTGCATGAAGAAGTGGGTCCATTTGGAGCTAACGGCCCGGAGAACACCATCTTCTCCGAGGTCCGTGTCTCGATGTTGGGCCTCGTCCTGAATATCAACAAGCAGCCTGCTTTGGCAGAGCGAATAATAAGCACTGTGTCGCGTTGGCAGGAGGTAGCAGGGTTGTGAAAGGGATTGTGGCTGCAGCTGGAGGACTTGGCGTCCCTTGGAAGCGGCTCCTCCGTGCGTCCTGTGTGGATCGCCTGTTTGCTCTGGGTTTATGGTGGAGGATTGTTTTTATTTTTTTATTTACTTTTTTTTAGAAACATCGCAGATTAATGAGTACGGCTGTTTTGGTTGTCAGCGTTCCAGACGATGTGTTCCAACGAGCTCCTAAATGGAAGGTGATTGGTGAGCATCGTTAGGAGGCTTGGCACGCACTTCATGCCTGAGGCATTCATGTGATGTCATGATAAATGAGGAACCAATGTAGGAGATTCAAGGGCTGGGAGGAGTTTCGTAGGTTGGTCATGCAGCCTGTATGACTATTTATAGATCATGGATCCATTTCATTCAAGATTTCTAGGATTTGGACAAATTTGGTAGAACTGCACAATTCCATCATGGACATGATGATCCCTATTCCATAAACCTGAATATTACCCTTACATTAGCTTCCTTCTTTATTGGCCTTTGAGTTCCTTTTACACGTTGACATGCCTGATCTTTGTCCAAAAAATCCCTCTTCTCATGCCGAGAGTCACATCCATTTGATGTTCTTTTGATCAACGCAAAACCTCGACCAGATAATCTTACACAGTCCCCGGCCTGCAATCTCATAACTCTGCTTAGCATGTCAAAAAACTCAAGCCCTGGGATTTATTCAATACTTCAGGAAGCCCAGGAGGTAACGCAGAAGTGAGCCGAATGCTATTTTTACTTATCTCATCGTCTCTCTCTCCGATTCTGTAGACTGCAATTTGAGATTTGCACAAGTCAGCAGGAAAAAAAACAAAAAAAAAAATTCCACCCCAAAAAAAACAGTCTTCCTGCTGAATGGAGAAGTCTGGATGGCTGTCGTGGGATCGAATAATAAATGAATAATCCTGCATGCTGCAAAATTAATTAAGACAACCTAATCAATTGTTCATGAGATACACAATTGTTCATGAGATTCTCCCACTCTGGGAGGCTTATGGCAGCCTTCAAGCGAGGAAAACGTCGGACGACGGAACCCGAAGAGCAGGAAATTCTAGGAGTAAAGACTCTAAAAGCTCCTGCATGGTTTAGGAGCAGATCATTTGGCGAGGGATTTATCTTGTGGTTAAGGCACTTAGGTGCTTAATGGGATGTGGTGATGAGGCACCAGGGTTTATGAATTGACCCAATGCGTACGTAGACGAGGCGACGCACTGCGCTGACAGATATTACTTCTTTAAATACCGAAACTTCTCCGAACATTTTTAAAATTCCATAACTTCCAATCAGAACGACCGAGAGAAGCAATAGGAACGACGAAAACCAATAAGTAAAAAACTAACACGCTTTGGCACGGAGGCAGACAAGATCATGCCGAGGTTCGAGTGGCCCGAGGGAAATGGAAGGCAATTTAAAAAAAAAAAAAAAGGAATGAAAAGCAGCCATTAAGTCTTAGAGACTGCGCTGTTTATTATTTCTGATCTTTTGCTCATTTTGTTCTTGGATAATCCCTCCTCGTCAGACTCCAGTCTTTTCAAGGCTGGTGAAATTTGCTCTGGCAAAGAATACGCGATGCAAATGAACCGATACTTTGTTTGAGAAACGCCTCGGAGAACGAGATCGAATTAAACATTAGATTAAGGACATTTTAAAGAGGCAGTAAAATATACATGGTTGTGATGATGGTTTCTGATTAGAGGATTTTTCAGCATTTCTTTTGTCCTCTTTGATATTTACTGAATTCTGTATAAAACAGGTGAGACTGTAATTTGATTATTGTCTTTTAGAAGAAATGCTAATCAGATCTATATTGGACACATTTGGCAGATGATTATCCAGAGCAACTTACATTTATCTCATTCATACAAATGAGCAGCTACTGAGTTAAGGGCCTTGCTCAGGGAGGGCTGGGATTTGAACTCACAACCTTCAGTTTCAAAGGCATCAACCACTAAGCTTTGACCTCCCCTACACAGTGTCCAGGGCTATTCCATATCCCGCATTCTGTTTTTGGTGTATAAACGCATCAAAACGAAATGCAACACAAACATACCTCGTATGGCTCGCAGCAACATTCTGACATTTTTCAACCGAGATTTGCTAATCTTACTTCCCGCCGATCATCAGTCCTTATTTCATATGGTTTTTTTTCCTCCATCATCTCGACCTTCAAGTTTAGCAAGATAAGGCTACCGATTCCGAGCTCACTGAGCGCGCTCCCCTGACAGCCAATCAGACTTTGTGGGAGGAAAAAAAGAAAAGAAAGACGTGGAAGAACATAGTTTTTATTACAATGCGTTTGGCACTGGCGAATGCAGACGTCCACAGAGACGGAGACGCGTGTTACTGAATGCTTGGCCACCGTTCTGTCTGATATCCATAAATTATTAACTGCTGTGGTCATTTGCAGTGATTAACCTCAATAATTCATCTAGTTGTTTAATTGAAAGGTCTGAATGAAAGGCTTCTGGGGGATCATTTTCCAGGGACCCTTTTTTTTTTTTTTAACCGCTGTTGACAAATTGGGGGAACTGGTCCCTGTGATCGATGGTACAATGGCCCACCAGCTGGTCCTCCGTCTGAGTTTTTCCAGACGAGGGTGCTAGGATTATTAATAAACAAAGGCAACCTGTAGGTGTGGGAAGGAGGGAAGGGGGGTTCCTGCCAGCTGGCTCAGTCACTTTCCAACCTCGTTCCCACTCCTCTGCAAGAGAACCATCCCGCACCTGCCAGCCGGATGACAAATGAAAGCCTGCGTTCACAAATTCCACACGTGTCCTTCCTCTGTTTTTTTGTTTTATTTTGTGTCTTTACTCAGGTGTCTGTTTCCTTCAATCTAGTCCCCAAACTGAAACGAGAGATAAAAGGCAAACGACTGGTCCCCAGACAAACAGGTTCTCATCCCCCTCGATAAGTACTACTGAGGATGCTTGAGCCAGAAGGCCTAGCTCAAGTGTGCCACAAATGAAGGCTGGAATAAGGGCTTATGTACCTTGTTCCTCCACTTTGATGTTCAAAGCTGTGCAGCCATGGATCTATTGATCACCAGAAAACATAAAACTAGCTAATGGTAATGCTCATGCTTTACTTGTTGTTTTTTTTTCCGGATCAGACAAACAAATTCAGCTTTGATAATTGGCTTAATCCAGGCGTCTGGTGCATGAATTTTAAGTGACTCGTTATGATCAGGGTCGAGACGCGCCGTCTTATTAGAAGTCCTCGTTGGGAGAGCTCTCGGCAGTGTTATTTTTCCGACAGCAGGGTTGGAGGTGGTACGCCGGATGGAGAATGCTTAATGTAGTGGAGGGAACAAGCGTGACTCAGCATAATGCCGCAGCCTCAAGGATCCTCTCCAGAGAAGCAACCGCCAGCGCTCGAGATCTCAACCCTTCCTTACCTCTTCTCCTGCATCCCCGTGATGGGCTGCTCCTGGATCGGATCAGATTTGAGTGACATCAGAATAACCTTGAGCAAGTCATTAAGCAGTAGTAATCGAATGATGTTGAGGATGATTTTCCTTCTCAGAGAATATGCTGCTTCATAATCATGGGTGGTACCTGATCGGTTCAGAACAAATTTTGCACTTGGGGAGCCTTTTCTCATATTACTATCTATGCATACTGTATGTACCCATTACGTTGACCTCAAAGCCAAGGGCTGGTTAATATTTCCACTCCGCATGAATGAGCCTTTGATCTTGGACCATTGTGCTCGGCTTCAGTGACTTTTTAGCACAGCATATCGAGAGGCTTCAAAGCAGAAGGGATGCAGGCTTCAGACAAGTCCCATAGCGAGTACTGCATTTCAAATCGCAACACAGGTCGGAGTCGAGGAGAAAACAGACGAGGGAGAGAGAGAGTTAAAAGCAAAAGCTACTGAGATACAGAGAGTGAAAGAGACAGAGAGAGAGTGCCGTTCAAACCAAGTTGAGGTTTTGCTTTAGCCGTGTGCTCGATTTACCCATAATTACCCAATGCTATTTCCTGTGTCTCGGCCCTTGCCTTTGAAAAAAGGACCAGCCATTCTTTAATCTTGTCACTTCCCCTGACTATGGAGCAGAAGGTTGGGAAGTACCTATTAGAGAAAAGAAATTGCACAGGGCCCTCTTTTTGCCCCTTTTCCAGATGGCTTGAGGGACGGAGGAAACAGAAAATGGAGGGCGGCAGCGAGGAAAGAGAGAGAATTGGGAGGAGGAGGGAAGTGGAAGAAAAGAAGAAGGGTGGCATGGTGAGCTAAAAGCATAGAGAGACTTTCAAAGAGCAGAATGCTGCTGAGAGTCTCAATACGAGTTAGTCTTGGGTTTCAAGCCAGGGAATACCGCTGAGCTGTCATCACGAAACCAGGAAGTAATGTAGGAGGGTTTTTGTTCGAGAGCCATTTTATTATTATCATTATTAGTATTATTAGTATTTACACAGCACTAAGCTCAAGCCCTGGGGAAGTCTGACACACACCGAGATGCTATTATATCAGGATTAGCCGTGATTGATTATTTATGGGATATTACGAATTGAGAGAGACACGCTCACTTAGCGTTTTATAAAACCTTTGCTGGAGCCAACGATGATGCTCCGAATCTTTTTTTGTTCTCTTTACAAGCAGGATATAAGCGAGTGTCTGTGAGCCAAGTGTCTGTGTCTGTGGTTTCATTGTGCTAACTTTAGCAGCGGAACTGTTACATCGAACATCCTGTGAAATACAAGTACGACCGATCGGCAAGCTTATGAAACCGGTTTTAGCTTGGTAACACATTACACTGCTACCGTTAGAACCTTTGAATTCGCTGATTATTTATTTTCCAGTAGTGATATCGGAGATCTTGGTATTGGGTAATAACATCCACTGGGCAAATTTCTGCAAGCCTTTGTTGCTAGAATATGTGAAACCCCAGTGGTATGATGGTGCCAGGATTTAGGACAAGGGCATCACACATACACATTTGCAGCTAGCGGCAATTTAGGAAGTGTGTTAGCCCCCAGGACAAATTAGCACGCAAAAGCCAGGCACTCGACATGCCGGACCGACACGGCCTCCACCAGTGTAGAGCATTATGTTAAATTTCTGCTAAGCATTTTGCTATTTATCTTCACTCAAGCGCGTCCCATAAGTCTGCCTGCGTGAAGGCAATGCATTTATAAAGCCAAGAAATAACACAACATCACACACTCAGCAAGGAGTCTCCGAGTGACCCAGCGGCCTTTGCTCAGCGATGAGCCCGGGCGTGCTGATGGACCCCCCGACTTCCTGGCTCAGCTATCCGAGCTGATTTAATGGAGCCGTGTTCAGATAAATCGTTACCTTCCGGAACACTCTTATGCATTTTTCAGTGGTAATCTGTTTTTTCTCCACTGACTCTATTTAGGTTGAAAGACGCATCCGCAAACAATTCAACTTAATCGCTCATGAAAATTGAACGTGCCGAGTTAAAGCCTCTGTGTTTGACACGTTAATACTGAAAAACACGCTACACTTTTGTTTTATCAAACATCCTGGAAGCTCCAGCAGCCCAGAATTGATGTGCGGATTGTCGAAAATTCCCCGTGCTGCATTTTCTAGTGTTTGTGATTTGGATTCTGATGATGTGCTGCATATGGATGACCGGACGAAACCGAAAACTTTCCCCCGAGGTGCACAACATGCCAATGATGCAACGTAGAGAAAATGTGTACCGGTGCAATGTTTGACAAGGAAAGAAGTGCTGGTTCAGCGAAGCCATGCACACAAACACACCTCCTGCTGGAAGATCATCATCAAATATCCCATCAGTGATAAAGTTGATATCACTGTCACTGTGCATCAAATTGTTTACATGTTTACAAAAAAAAGGGATTAATCCCAAGAATTAGTCTAAAAGGCTCCTTTATCAGAGTCTCAGCATCCTTCCCTCGTGTAGTAGCGTTACTCTCTGTCTCATTTGCATAATGTTTTGATATTTCTGTCACCTGGTCCTGCCCACTTTCCCTCGCTAAGAGCTGTAATTTACAAATAAGTGTGAACGTAGAGGTGTAATAAGGATGTCCTCATCTCGGGACTCCTCTCCACATCACAGCTCCACACAAACACCTACCTGTGTGATGGATGATCAACTTACAGCGTTTGATTTCCCTCTATAACAAAACTAATTTGGTTTATTCCTCTGGATGACGTCCCGGGCAGCTCAAAGGGGAAATTCGGACCTCTCATTAAAATAATTCTCTCATTGCTGGAACGAGGAGGAAAAAAAAAATGACAGGTATTGTATTAGGACTGTTTGATTCTTTTAAGGTTTATGAGCTGATCTCGGAGCTGATCTTGGTGCTGATCTTAGCATGGATCTAAGAGCTGATCTTGGTGCTGCTGATTTTGGTGCTGATCATGGCTCTGGTCTCTGTGCTGATGTCAGAATTGATCTTTGTGTTGATCTTGGAGCTGATCTCTTCATAGCTCAGCTTGCAGATCTGCCTCATGAATAATTTAGCTGCGAGTCCTGCCTCACCGCGAGGGTTCGGATAAACTGTGTGTTGTTTGTGACTACAGGAGACGTTGTGTTTCTTGTGAGGTGAATCTTTTATAGCAAACAGAGAGCAGGAATAAAGATTTTCATTATTTGCATGACATTTCAGAGGTGTTCCGTAATGTGAGGCTGATCTTACTATGTCATATTTCACATGTTTATCGATTGGGAACAGTTTTAGGCTCCATACTCTTACTGCAGCCTTATACTGTAGAGAGAAGGATGGATGGATGGATGGATGGATGGATGGATGGATGGATGGATGGGCAGATAGACAGGTGAATAAAATAACAACTAATTAAAATAATTAATAGATGGATCAGTAGATTAATGCATGGATGATAAGATGGATAAATAGATGCATGAATTGGTGGATGGATTGATAGATGGATGGACAGGTAGAAAAAAAATAGATGGATCAATAAATCAGTGCATGGATAGAAGGATTAAGGGATTGATAAATGGACAGATAAAAAACAAAAAAAATTACAAATTGATAGAAGAACCTACAGATGAATAAACAAACATAAGAAAACAAAAAAGAGAGAAGACAAACTATAGATGGATGGATGGATGGATAGATAGATAGATAGATAGATAGATAGATAGATAGATAGATAGATAGATAGATAGATAGATAGATAGATAGATAGATAGATAGATAGATAGGTTATATTATTGTTTATCTATCTATCTCACTGTAAAATGTGGCTATGTAGCATGTGAGCAATCACGCTAACCCTGTTTCCTTCTATAAGATGAAAGGATTTAGACTGTGTAGGACACGGGTACAGCAGACAAGAAGGGTTTCACTGTGGAAATGAAAATCCGAAGGGAGTTTCTGTTCGTGTCTTCATGAGCTCCATGAGCTACAAGCGTACATCCCTCTGCACTACATCTTCTGAGCCCCAATGGTACGTCCTGCTGTTCTGCACGTGTAGCGCTCAGTTTCCAACAA
This sequence comes from Silurus lanzhouensis, assembly GCA_039877035.1. NCBI lineage: Eukaryota > Metazoa > Chordata > Actinopteri > Siluriformes > Siluridae > Silurus > Silurus lanzhouensis. The sequence continues at coordinate 8,971,049 of JBCEWE010000457.1, read as the reverse complement.
ACAGCGGCGAGCATCTGATCTCCTGCCGTTTACGCCTTCCCAATCTCACTGATCCAAAGATAAACGGTGGGGATGCTTTTGTTTTTCTTTTCTTTTTTTCATCTCTGCTGCTGTGTGAAGCTACAGTACAAATATTTCCTATTAGGTTTGGATCATGAAATTGTTCTGAAAGCACACGTGATTATAAATCCAGCAAGCAGCAGGCTACCAGATTAGCATAAATAGTATTGACATATTAGCGGTTAACTAGTTAATGTGTGTGTGTGTGTGTGTGTGTGTGTGTGTGTGTGTGTGTGTGTGTGTGAGTGTATGAGCATCAGTGCAACATTACAGCAATTTTTGCTGTTAAAAAAAAAACACCTCCTGATTTTCAATCCACTTAGGTTGCTATAGCGATAAAGCTCATTAACCTAATCAGCGATGTGATTACAATGTCCTCTAAAGATCTTCAGTTCCACTGAAATAATAATAATAAGATTTTTGCTATTAGCTTCACTTCTTCTTCTTCTCTCATTAGGGGTCGCCACCGCAGATTATCTGTCTCCATCCGCCTCACTCTGTCCTCTACCGCCTGCATGTCTTTCCTTACCACCTCCTTAAACCTCCTTCTCCGCTTCCTCTTTTCCTCCTGCCTGGTGGCTCCATCTTCAGCATTCTTCTGCTGATTTACCCCACATCTCTCCTCTGCTCATGACCAAACCATCTCAATCGCTACTCTTTTAACTTGTCAGCTAACAGGTACACTATATGTCCAAAAACTTTAACTATTTTTTTCACTTGAACTAGGAGACCCAAACTTGTTCCAGCATGACAATTGAGATATACTGTACATGGGATGGTGTGGAAGATCTTCTGCTTTAGAGCTCCAACACTGTTGAACACCTTTAGGATAATTATAAATGCTGACTGCACCTCAGGCCTTCCTCACCTCACCTCTATCAGTACCTGACTTGGGTTAATTAAATCTCTACAAGAACACTTTTACATCTAGAGGAACATCATCTCAGAAAAGTGGAAGTTGACACTGGAGACTTCGTCCATAGATGTTTGAAAAACATCTCCTTCCATGAAACCTTAATAGGTTTTTGTATAAAAAAAAAGAAAAAAAAAAAAAAAGAAGTAAAATTGTATTACAAATATTTGCAGTACATTGTTCCTGTTTCACGGCGTCCTTGAGAACGTGGTGAACCTGAATTCTGGCAGCGGCACAAAATCAAAACCGGACTGCCTCTGTAATTATTTTGGTTCCTGATGGAGGTGGAGATGATTATGATTGCCCTGGGACTTGTGTCCATGGGGCATGAGCACCACACTGAAACCTGTCCAGCTCTTTGAAGCGTCCAGATGGATTATGGCCGGAGACGTGGCGAAGATCGTGCGGGTTTTTGTGTTGACGCAATATCGCACAAGACTGAGAGTAAGAAAAGAAATAACACGATCTGGTTTCATCACGGCAGGCGAGCATTCGAAATCGCAGCAGGTTCATTTTTTTTATCCTTCGTTCTTCATGGATTCACATCGTTGAGTCATAAGAGCTTCTGGAGGCATCGCTAAAGCGTCAGTCTGAATCAGAAGAGGGTCAGAAGTTCAGCTCGCTCGACACGTCAGGATGTGAAGACGATCGAGGATCGTGTGAAAGTAGGAGGGAGGCATGGCGTAACTTCACTGTCACCATCACCGTCCGATCAGAATAAAGAGATCTTACGCACATGCTGGAGACACAGAGGCCGTTAATCGTGTTGCAAATAAGTGTGAGCTGTACTGCAGGATGACACGTGACAGTCTGTAAATCAGAACATTACAGTATCTGCCAGATATTTTATTGTAGTAGTGGTGAAAGTAGTGGCAGCATTAGTAGTATTAGTGGTTAAAGTGGTAGTCGAAAGGTGCTTTATATTTGTCACAGGTACTTTGCAGCACATTGAACTTTGCATATCCCAGTGATGTAAGGAAGCTGGGATGAGAGCATAGGGTCAGTCATGATACAGTGCCCCTGGAGCACAAAGAGTTTAAGGGCCTTGCTTAAGGGCCCAAATAGTGCCAGTCTGGTGATACTGGGACCCCCAACTTTCCAATCAATAACTAGAGCCTTAACCACTGAGCTACCACTTTCCCCTAGTGTTAGTGTTGGTTACTGGTTGTCGCTCAGTGGTTAAGGCATTGGACTTTGGACTTTGAAATCCCACAACCACCAAGCTGCACCTGCTGAGCCCTCAACCTTTCCCTGTAAGTCGCTCTGATAAGGGCGTCTGCCAAATGCCATAAATGTAAATGGTGGTAATAGTAGTGATAGTAGTGGTAATAATGGTGGTGGTAGTAGTAAATTTGGTGGTCACAATGTAAGTGGTGGTAGCATTAATAGTGGTAGTAATAGAGGCAGTGTTGATGGTGGTGGTATTATTGGTAGTGGTATTGGTAGTGATGGTGGTGGTATTAGTGTTAGTGGTCGTAGTGTTAGTGGTTGTAGTGGTGGTGGTTGAAGTAATAGAGGTAGTGATGGTGATAGTAATAGTGGTGTTGGTGGTGGTGGTGCTTATAGTGGTGGTGGTATTAATGGTAGTTGTGGTGGTAGAGGTATTGGTGGTGGTGGTATTTGTAGTGGTAGAGGTATTGGTGGTGATGGTGGTGGTATTAGTGGTAGTGGTGGTGGTGGTATTTGTAGTGGTGGTGGTACTTGTAGTGGTGATGGTAGTGGCTGATGCTAGCTGAGTAATTAGTGTTATCATGTTTATTTATTTTTTTTAGCAATACCAAAAGCTAAAAAAAAGAACCCCCAGTGTGAAAGCAGTAAAAGTAACTTTGAATAAAAAGGTGTGTGTATACGGCCAGACGTCTGTAATATCTGCTGGTCTGGTGTGTGTCAGTGCAATGCAGTAGAGCGTGTAATCCCCAGATGGCATAAAGCACTCAAAACCAAAACATCGTGCAGTCTCTGCACATGACACGAGGCAGCGGTGTGCGTGTAAACGTGAGGCGTAGAAGTTTATCGTAACGTTTCTTCTACGAGGCTCCGAGAGCAGCATGCGAGCTCGTACGGCCATCTGCTTTCTGTCCCTGCGGATCTCTCAGATTTACGGACCCCCGCCGCGTCCCATCATCTCCTGCTCCATCATGCGAAATCACACGTCAGTACGGATCGCCTCGCCCAAGCACTCAGCTCCAGAATCAGACATTTCCGTCCAGAGATTCTTTTTCTTGCGGCCTCGGAGACAGGAAGTGGCAGAGAAACAGAGCAGTGGGGAGGAAATGAGGTCATTGCTGAGTTTCAGAAGAGGAAAGAAACCTGGGCTGATAATGAAGCAGAAGCAGCAGCAGCCGTGGGATGGAAACTTTGCTCATCTCCTCCGGGGGGCTGCAGGTCCTATCTCCTGAGACGCATGCATCTGTTCCGCATCCTTGTATGTGCACGTTTGTTTGTGTGTGTGTGTGTGTGTGTGTGTGTGTGTGTGTGTGTGTGTGTGGCACTGAATACGCCTGAAAGCCAAAGGCTTAGTGCTGAGCAAGCATGTTTTTTCAGGTCAGAGATTTGATGCATCGCACAGCTTGTGTTTTTTTGCGGCTGTTTTATTCTGACAAGGACAAGGACCTCTAAAATACGGTCCGCTAGCAACACGATATGGCCAAAAGTTTGTGAACACCTGAGCATGATTATGTTATTTTTAAACAATCTATTCCACATTGAGTCCCCATTCGCTGTTATAATAACCTCCACTCTTCTGGGAGAATGTTTGCACTAGATTTTGTGGAGATTTTAAGAGATTTGTTCTTTTACAAGGGTGTTAGTAAAGTCAGGAACTGATATAGGTGATGTGAGGAGGCCTGGGGTGCCATCAGCTTTCCAGTTCACCTTCAGAGGTTTGTGCAGGTTGATTACATTTTTTCTGACATTTCTGACAAAACACTAAACCTGCAGCAGCACGTCGGTTTCGCTGCTACTGCAGAGAGACACACCGCATTCAGAGCAAAGATCTGTCCGGTCCTGTGCCGTCTTGAGATGATTTTACGGGCTTGGAGTAAAGGAGAGAGAGAGAGAGAGAGAGAGAGAGAGAGAGAGAGAGAGAGAGAGAGAGAGAGAGGGAGAACAACAGAATTGTGACGGATGTGAGGTCCACCATCCATCAAACACACAACGCATTTAAATCAATTCATACTTCATATCATGTGTCAAGAGTTTAAATCCAAATGATTTTACATCAGAATTGAACAGAATAATTTCCTATTAGCTCCAGTGTATCGTGATTAGGGTCTTTTTAACCACAGAAGTATATAAAGAATATATATATATATATATATATATATATATATATATATATATATATATATATATATAAATAAACAAACAAACATAAGTAAAATTAATTACATTTACATCATAAAAATAAACAGTTAAAAATGATACACCACCATCATATGTGATTAAATGTACTGTATGTGGACTTCTATCTTACCTTTTGATAATAATAATAATAATAATAATAATAATAATAATAATAATAATTGTAATTATTGTTATTTTTTATTATTGAACCAAATTATTCTTTTTTTTTTATTCTTTTTTTTTTTTTTTTTTTTTACAAATGTATGTATATTTTATATTTTAAATAAAAAAAAAGAAAATGGATAAAATAAGCAAATTTTTATTTATTTATATTAAATACACAAAATTAAATTTTGTAAATGAGTAAATGAAATTAATCAAGTAAATGTTTGACATTAAAAAATAAAAAAAGCTAATAATTATTCCATTAATTCTTCTCTTTATAATAATAATAATAATAATAATAATAATAATAATAATAATAATAATAATAGTCAGTCAACTACAGAAAGTATATTTTAGGCGAGCTGTATTAGTTTTATTATTGAGAGATGCATGATGTGGGTTTAATTAGAACAAAATAAAAAATAACGTGTGATTTATAAGCTAAAATCTACTTTATGACTTGACAAGGCCAGCAAGTCGCACTTCAGCTCGTCTATTCATGGCTTTCAGAACATAAAACTAAATATAAAGTCTGATGCGCTGACTCGCTGGAATACGGCTCTGACTTTACCTTAAATTTATGTTGCGATTCTTTTTAAAACCTGAATCATTGATTATACACCAGAAAAAAAAAAAGAGTAAAGTTGATTAGGGGTGAAATAGCTTTAGTTTGATTTGATTCTCTGCCGTTCTGCTGCGCTTCATTTATCTAAATTATCCCCAGTAACACCTTGACCATCTGAGTCGCCGGTCCCGCTCGGTCATTTGGGTCGTGTTAATTACTTTTTGGCTTCGGTCCAAACCTTGGCATCTCCGGTTTCTAGACGTGGGACGACGCGAAACAAACGTCCCAACCTCTGCAGAGGTTTTAAACTTCTCCATCGATCTCCGTGTGGACGACGGCGATAAATACACCATGTGGATAAATTAAAACAAAGCGTCAGCCCATTAGTGAATTGGTTTGTTTTGAGAATCGGCCATCGATCGTGGGCTCTGCCGATCGGGTCGAGGTCGGGACGGGGATTTAATTATCCTCACGGCAGCGCGCACTGCTGAGCCATGACTTCAGAAGGTCAGAGAGCGCAAAGGGAGCAGGTCGGCCCTTAAATAGCCACAAAAATCTGCTCTAAACCAGCTCGGGTGCTCTCGGGTGCTGGGCTCAGTGGTGATTCTTAAAGTGTCAGGATTTTGGCAAGCAAATAGCAAAAAAAAAACAACATTATGTTAAACACAGGCTGAATTTTTTGCTCGCTAGCAATTTCCCTTAACTGCTTTGGTTTTTAGAAAAACACCACGTCAGTTTTGATCTAAAGAATTACTATAATTTTGGTAATTTTTTTTTTGTCTGTTTGGTTTTTAATAAATCCACCCACCAGGTACACGTCTCGCTTTTGTCATTTTATGGTTTTTGCATGTTGCTTTTATTTCTCTGCAACAAACTTGGGAATGTAATGCAATGAAGATTGACTTTGACCTAACAAATCTATAAATGTCTACTAGATGTTCTACTTGATTTTCATTGCAAAATCCTTGGTTTGAAGAGCAGCTTTACACACTCAGATCCCGGACACTTAATTTCTCCAAACATTTTGCTGTGCCTCTTGTAAATCTCACCGAAGATGTTCTTCATTAGTTGGAATTCCAGTTCATCTCAGAGCAGTTCAGTAGGATTGAGGTGCAGTGACTGGGCAGGTGGTTCTATGATAGATATCACTCCAGACGTCTGTCTGCTCTCTAAATAACAAAACTCAGACGTAAGCTTCGGAAAGAAAATCGTCTTGTTGTACGGTGAAGTCGGTTCCGATGAGCCGCAGTCCAGACGGAACTGCACGGTGATAAAGTGTGGAATAGGAGCCGTGTTGGTTCACTTTCACTTTTCGGAACCTTCCCTGCTCCAAAACAACTGCATTAAACTTCCACCTCCATGTGTGAGTGTGGGGGTGAGGGAGTCTGATCACATCTTCTCTCATGTTCTTCATCTCACACAAGTTCCTCTGGTAGAGACACAAACGTCCCATTTGGACTCCACAGAACTTTCATTCACTCGTTCACTGTCCAATTCCTGTGTTTTTGCCTGTTAAAGACTGACTGAAAGATTCTGTGTGTCCACACAGAGGTGCTGTAATTTTTCTTTCTATTTATTATTATTATATTGCAAATGATATTTTTACTCATAAATGTTTTCCATTTTTGTTTATTTTCTTTGTTTAGCTTGTTTATTTCCTCTTACAATCTTGAGGTCGCTCGAATCCCCTCGACACCCGACATGCCGATGAGCGGTCGCTGTTCTGTGCGTTTGCTTCCTGGCGTGACCTTTACCTACACAGAAACGAGACAGAAATACAGGCTTCGACACTTGCAGACTTGACGCCTGTGACTCAGAAGCACGCTGGCATTTGCGTCGGCTCCCCCGAGACCACCGTCCTGAGATAAGCTTCTTTAAAAGCACTAATTTGATGCGTCCTGTCGGTTCTCCGAAGCTTTGCATCGGCTCCCTGTGGATCTCACGGGACTCGGGCGCTCGATACGTCACCACAGAGGATCATGGGATGCAATTAAAGAACAAGCCAGAGGTCTTTGCGAGCTGGGATGAGTGAAATGGATTTCGGGATGATTTCGAGAGCGTGTGTGGGGTCGTATGAGATCTATACGGTGCTTCCTTTGGGATTCATTGAACATAATGCATTCTTAGAGCACTGGAGGGATGAAGAACATTGATAGCATCTGTTTCAGGTTGTTTAAATCGAGATTGTTTGAGGAATCACTTATTTGCAGCTCCATTCATGACAGTAACATGACTGAGGGGTCAACATATAGATATATTTTTTGTAATGAAACCCGAATACCCAAAACTTGGATCTTCAAATCTTTAGTTTGCTTTATTATTTAAACAAAATGTAATTAAATGTTTATTATTCAGTAGACAAATTCCTCCAACATGCTATCAGGTTAATCTCTGAGCTAGCTTCTTAAAGCTTACTGGCCTCTGTGACGACTACGAGACCATGGAGTTACATACCAGTACATGATGTGATAAAGCATTGTTAAAGAATTTAACCAGAAGTCCCACAAACTAATTAAGCAAAGAACTCCTGGTAAAATAAGGAATGTTACTGTACCTAAAACCTACTTACATGAACTTTGATCACATTCCGGATTAAAAAAAAGAGATCATGAGGCCAAGGATAAATGATGAGAAACTCATTTCCTGCTTAAATGATTTTTCTGATTCCTCATTATACTTTGGGTCATGTGACAGAGGTACATACAGGATCTGTACAGGAAACATCTCGAGGCTCCTGGTCTCAATATTTAGTTTAATCAGTGTCCTTTTGTTTATCACACAGATACAGTTTTAAAGCATTAAATGACTCGTTATTAACAGATCGATTGCAAAATTGACAAATATATGTTCTATTTAAATATTTAAGAAATATACTAATTATTATATTCTTAAATTTTAAATATTCTTAAAACCTTTATTTCTTATATACAATAAAAAATTGGGCAGAACCCGATTGCGTAGCTGTAGGAGTAAAATGTAAAACTTGGCTTTGTGCACAGTGGCATGCTGGATGGGTCATGTCTTAGTTCAGGTGATGGAAAATGTCATGTGACCAAATCAAATCGAATTGTGTGCCTCAAACTGGGGATCAGTTTGGTGAAGACCTTCATATGGCTGAAAACGTGTGTGTACAACATTTGACTAGTACATAAATAAAAAACCTCTGGACTAAGTGTTAAGCTGGAATTATTACGTACAGCAGAGCTACAGCGTTTTCTGCATTAGCAGTTTGTTAACAAGGTTGGAAATGATGATCGAATCACAAAATCCAATGCAGAAGGAGTCTGTAACATCACATGACAAATAAATGAAGGATTTGGAAGGAAGAAGAGATTTGGGAGGACATTTGATCATTTCTGTGTCTCATGTGACAAACAGATGTAGGGATGTTGAATATGTACAATCAGAGCAAAATCAAGAAATCACGCGATCATGATTAGGATGAATCGCCAGTACTGAGTCATGTCAATAATTGCGTGATTCGGCATAAACGACACACTTTCTTGGACAAAACATCAGTCCTGAATTAAATAACTGAGACATTCAAAATGAACAAATCACATTCTGAGGCAACTTGTTAATTCTGAGCCTTTTATATATGTAAATGTTATTAAATATACATATTATTTATAAAAGTACATAAATGAGTCAATTCAAACGAACAAATCACTCACTGGGACAACTTGTTATTCCATGACAGTTATGTGAAAATCTGAAGAATAATGCTGACATTTTTATTTTTTTGGGCTTTAAAAAAAAAAAAAAATTAATTAATGAAAAGACAAAAAAGTAATTAAAATGCGTACCGACTCTCTGAGAATTAATGCTAATCTGAATAAACTGGTAAATGTCACGGTGGAAGAAATAAAATTTACTAATTCTGTGTTTTGTATTCATTGAGAAGTTTAATTTGGAAAGAAAAGAAAAAAGAAAAAAAAGAAAAAATCCCTGCATTTTCCTTGTTAAATATATCTGGAATTCACCATCTGGTGCTAATATTAATAATAACAGTACATTTTTATTTTTTTTTATAAAACTGTACATTATTTATAAGAATTAAAACAAAGGAAAAATATATAAATATGTCTTCTGGTCTTGTTTAGATAATAATAATAAGTAATGTTTTATAAAATAATAAAAGAAAAGAAAATGTGGGTTTGGAGACAAAAATATTCTTCTGTATATTTATTTGCTTCCATATAAAAATGTTCTAATTGTTCCATTTTTATTTAAATGTATATTATAAAATAACAATAATATTATTTAAAAACACAAAAAAACCCCCCAAACAAACAAACATAGATTTATATATTAAACTACATTCTTTTTGGAAGATTTTCTTCTAGATTTTGTGGAGATTCATTCGTCCACATGGGTGTTGGTAAAGTGAGGTAGTGATGTAGGTGAGAAGGTCAGGAGACCTGGGCAGTTTATGGAAGAACCCCATGTGGCTGGAAGCATAGGTGTACAACATTTGGCTAACAAAAACATAAAAGCATTTTCTGCATTAGTATTTTATTGAAAATATTTATAATAAAATATTAACCCAATATGACTCGTCCACCAGAGGCGGGTTCGTAAGAGCGCTACGACGCCACACCAGCGATTCTGCTGACTCTGCATTACAGTGCAGCGCTGACTCGAGTAAAAGTCGATCCTTTACAGCAAATGGAAATCGGCCAAAGTTACTGCAGTGGCCGATCATAATTATTTAACGATTGCGTTTAATTAGCTGCACATATAGCACCATAATCACGACTCAGCAGAAAACGTGGCGTTTTCTTCAATCCTACATGCGACGTATGAATCCCTGGTGCTCAGGAGCGTTCTTTTTTTGATGGGTACGAGCCAGGAGAGACATTACTGAGCGTTTATTGCCGAAGTCCGAGTTCAATCACCAGCTGTGTTCCACATGCGGCGATAAAACGACTCTGGTTCAGGTTCATCATTCAGGCATTTCATCTTTCATGGAGTGGAATGGTGTCGAGTTCTGAATTCTGATTGTTGATTCTTTTTATGTATATCATAACAAAGTATTTGGGTCAACGTCTATTGACCAATCAGAATGCAGAATTCTCGTGTTATTAGCTACTGTACATCATGTGCAGAAATAAGAACCGAATCCTTGAGAAGAGAATAAATCAAGATGATGTGAGAGGTTCAGGATGGACCCCCCCCCCCTCTCTCTCTCTCCCTCTCTCTCTCTCTCTCTCTCTCTCTCTCTCTCTCTCTTTCTAGCTGAACTGCCAGAGAATTCACTCTACACACTCATTCCTTCCCGCTGTGGTTTCTCATGCTTCTCCTCTCACTAGCTATGAATCAGATTTCACCTCGTCACCTGAAGGACCCAAGCATGTGCTTTCTCTGAGATCTCTCAATCTCAGACAAATGAAAAGCTCTCTCTATGCTCATGGGTGTGTTTGGAAGGTTTTGGCCACCATGAGAACCCCAAAACAGCTTTTAAGCTTCTCGGTGGAGATTCTACATGCTACAGGAACCATACAGGAACCATAAAAGCTGTTCCTCCAAAAGAAAGAAAAACTTGACTGTTAAACATTACAATCGAATGTTTTGTGGAAACAAACGTTCATGAAATACAAGCTTTTGTTATTTTCACATGGATAAAATCCCAATTTAAAATTGCGAAGAATCATTGATGTTTGAGGAGCCGCTGGGAAACAAGTCGCTTTTACACAGTTACAGTACGAGGATTTTATTTTGTTTCTATTTGTGTTATTGTCTATCTATCTATCTATCTATCTATCTATCTATCTATCTATCTATCTATCTATCTATCTATCTATCTATCTATCTATCTATCTATCTATCTATCTATCTATCGATAGAGAGATAAACAGACGAACAGTAGTCTGAATTAATTGTTCACCTTTATTTTTATTCTGTTGTCCTATATAAGACTGCAGTTGGTGTTTGTTGAGCTCCATGGCCCACTTTCTCACACACACACACACACACACACACACACACACACACACACACACACACACACACACACACACACACACACACACTGTGATGTTGGCATCTTGTTGGATGAAGGAATTATCCTGGAAAAATCGAAGCTGCCAAAGCAGCCTGCTCCGTGTTCATGCTGTAAAAACTCAGTGTAACTCAGGGTTCATGTGACGGCTGTACAACAGAGATCCACTGCGCTGCCCCTGGAGTGAGAGATCGCACTTTTAACTCCGACTGAGGCCTCCTGTAGGTGTGTGTCTGTGTGTGTGTGTGTGTGTGTGTGTGTGTGTGTGTGTGTGTGTGTGTGTGTGTGTGGTGTGGTTTTATGGATTTGACTCCTTTGAGGAAATCAGGATGATTCATATGTATAGAGGCGACGACTATGAGGTGTGTGTGTGTGTGTGTGTGTGTGTGTGTGTGTGTGTGTGTGTGTGTGTGTGGCAGATTAAGAACTCACGCATGAAAGCCATCTCATTAGCAACAGGGGTCGAGAGTTCACAGGTTCATGTGGGGTTAAAGTCTCGGGCAGCCGGTACATTTACACCAATTAATCCATTCATGTGAGGAAGAAACTGAGCGACATATAGATAAACATCATCATCATCACACACGATCTTTACACACACACACACACACACACACACACACACACACTTACTTGCATTATTAACTTACTTAATAAACCACACGTGAAATCAGTTGCTGAAACTTTGCATGATATGACCGAAGGTGTATAAACACCTGACCATAAGATTTGTATGTGATTTCTAAACATTGAGTTCCACTGAGTTCCCATTTGCTGTTATAGTAACCTCCACTCTTCTGGGAAGATGTTCCACTAGATTTTGGAGTGTGCTTGTGGAGATTTGTGGAGATTCATTCAGCCTCAAGTGCAGTTCATTTCATTTCTTACAAATGTTATGAATTAATCAGTTAATTGGTGAATGGATTTGGTTTGTTAATTGATGTAAATTATTGGTTGTTTGGTTAATTAGTTTATTAATTAATTGGTAAGTTTATTGGCTTTTTGATTTAAATTGTTTGAATGGCTGCTTGTTTGTTTGTCAGAGATAACGCTCTTCAATCTTCAGGACAGAAATCTGTTTCTTTAAAGTCGCTCAGTAACATGACGAGCTTTCCATAAAAGATATAAAGTTCTAAACAAAAACAATAGGATTTTTTCCTTTAGTTTTTCTGGAGCTTTTCACAGTCTTCAATCTTTATTCTCCTTCTCCTCCTCCCCATTCGACAATTAACGTTAGTTCTGTAGCTAATGCGGAGCTGCACCATGACATGCCGACATTCCTTCATTCATGGTTCCTCCCCGTCCATGTTTCTCTCCTCCGCATGCTTCGAGTTAAATGCCGCACTGTCGCGTCCTGACAGCCAACTTCAAGTGAGTCTAAACTAATTATCTGAAAGGGCTGCTTTATTACATTGCTTTACCGTGTATTTGTCATCGCAGAAGGAACCGCTGTCTGGCCTCGAGATCTTTATTCATTAAATCTCAGAAGGAGAACGCACTCGTTATATCACTGTCTGCTGCGCCGCCTAAATTACCCTGCGCTGCTCCGAGCAGGACCAATGCCGTTTTAAACGTCTTCTAAAGAACTGCGATATTGCACTAGGCCAACTTTTTTAGAAAATTAGTTTTGGACTTTTTTCCTCTATGGTATTTACCTTAGAGACATCATTACTTACGGGTGGCGTTATTGTATTTTATTTATTTATTTATTTATTACTCCATTATACCAGTAAATGCATAATTTAGGACATGCGGCATGAATATGCATTATTCATGGTGTTTGCTTGTTTCCGAAGGCTGGCTCAGATTGTTATTCATCATCCAAAAACACTCGCTACAGCAGCCGGAGCGACTCTGAAAAATGACACGCGAGACGAGTGGAATGCTATTTATATATTTATATATATTTATACATGACATAAGATTGTTCCGTGCTTCCACTTTCCACATGTAGTTCCCATTTGCTGTGATAATAATCTGCACTTTTCTGGGAAGATGTTCCACTAGATTTTGCGGAAATTCATTCAGGCACTCAGTAAAATCTGGTAGTGATGAGAAGGTGAGGAGGCCTGGGGTGCAGTCCGCATTCACATTCATCCCAGAGGTGTTTAATAGGGTTGGAGATGTATAGTAGAAGATTTCCCACTCCAACCCCTGTAAAGCAGATGTTCATGGAGCTTTGTGCACATGCTGGAAAATGTTTGGATCTCCTAGTTCGTGTGAAGGGAAAGTTTCATTCTACTGCATTCAAAGACGTCAGATACAATTGTGTTTCTCCAAATTTGTGTTAAGAGTTTGGAGAAGAACCTCATAGGTTTGGGGAAAAAAATGATCTTTAAGCAAACATATGTTTATTATTAGTAAAACCAAACTCCACAATGTACAACAACTTGTAACTGTTTTAAAGTAAATAAAGGGTTTTAAATGAAGTAAATCATCAGAACTTTTGCTTTGTTTCCACACGGGCGGATTTAATTGCCGGACGTGCGCATCATGGCGGATTTTGGTGCTTGATTTGAGACGTGGCGCATCAGTAAAAAAATGTTTAGTGGCTTATTTTTATTGTTCTATATCTGAGTAGTGAAAGGACGTCATGGATAAATGTGTGTGTTGCGTTTACGGTTTAAATTTCACCTCTTTTATATTTACTCATTTCTATTTTGAATGAAATTGGTCAAACAGAAATGCATTAATGATTAATTTAGAGATGCATTAATTGCGCGTTAATAAAATTAGTGCCGTTAAAATGAATTTGTGTTAATTATGCACTAATTATATATATATATATATATATATATATATATATATATGACTAAAGAAATAAAATAAAGCCCTTAACGATCATAATTATTGGCACATTTCGGTCGAATCCCAGGGTCTGATTGGTCGATCCACTCTCTGTTCTTGCTGCTTTGTTTTCTGTATCTTCAACGATTCTTTTGTGTTTTAAAGCTTCCCACTTTCCGGATCGTCTCTCGCCGTCTAATACACTGAGGGGAAAAAAGATTTTGACTGAAATATCAGCAGAACAAAGTTACAGCGTCTGTAGCCGGAGGGTGAAGTTAAGCGCATGGAAGCCATTTTCGGCTGTAATTACGCTTATCGCTGAGCGAAGACACGATTCGACTGGCTGCGAGGAGATAATAAAGAGCGCCCGTGACGAGCGCTAGGACAAGTGTGTTTCGAACGAGAGAAGGAGCATGAGAAACGACAGGCCTTTTTGTTTAACCTCTCTGTTGTTAATGAAACGCAGAAAGACTATGGCGATATTGATGACGCCATTTTATACAGCAGGATCCATCAGCGCTATCGAAGATTCGTTACTGATGCAGAAGATTTGCTCGGTCCGTTTCTGGTGTTTAAGACTGTATTATTGAAAACCTAGAAGCAATTGAACAAAAGATTTAACTGTTTTAAGCCCCACGTGATCCTTTCTGTATTTCCCCCTTTTTGATATTCAGTTTCAGTTGTGTAAATACATTTCGGTTTTAAGGTTTTAAGGTGAAGGTCCGCATGAGAGCAGGAGAAAAAAATCCGGAGAGATGGACATGTATGACAGGGTTAAAGCTGAGGTTTAACATGCAACTGCATTCATTCAGCTTATTTTTTATTTCTTACAAAATAATATTAACTGATTGATGGATGGATTGAATAAATCAGTTAACATACAAATGACTGAATGTTCGATTGACTGACTAATTAATTACTGAAGAACGAAATGCTGACTAAATAGGCAAAAGTATGATTGTTTATTTATTTGTTGTTTGTTTAATCATTTATTCAATTATTCTTTGATTCCATAATCTTTGTCAATTAATCAACCAATTAAATAAATCAACCAGTCAACCAATCAGTGTCAATCAACTGGCTGTCTCTTTGTTAATTATTCATTAATCAATTAGTACATTATTAAAATAAGTAATTAATTACAATGATTGAATGAATTAACAGACGAATGAACAAGTAAATGAATAAATACCTTTATTTTATCAATTAATTTAACACGTCGAAGGAATTGATTAAAATACAATTAATTTATTAATTAAATTAATTTATGTATGCATTCACCTTTTCATTCATTCGTTCATTCATTCAGTTGATTTATTATTTATTTATTCAATTAATTCATACATTTATTCATTATTAACAAATAGGCAACTGGTTGATTGACATTTGATTGATTGGTTGGTTGACTGACTGATTGATTGATTGATTGATTGATTGATTGATTGATTGATTGATTGATTGAATGTATTGATTGAATGTAGCCGATCTGAAGTGCTATAAAGAGCTGAAGTAACAAATGAGAACAGAAAGTCACTTGTTTTACAGTCTGGCATTAAATGTAGCTATAATTGGATAAAAATTCTTCGGTTTAATGAGTGTGTATCTGTTGACGGAGTGTTTGGTGTCTGAGGAACAGAACGCTTTGTGATGAAGCGATTCATCTCTTGGAATCTCGTCTTTCACTAAGCGAGATATTTTCCGTGTGCGTTATTTGACGTGATATCGATGTATGTAATGTGAGCGATCCGTGTGCGGATACACACTCGGTGTTGATTACACTCCCTGAGACGTCTCACACACTCTGTTTTACGACACGTCAC
The DNA here is from genome assembly GCA_039877035.1 of Silurus lanzhouensis. Lineage (NCBI taxonomy): Eukaryota > Metazoa > Chordata > Actinopteri > Siluriformes > Siluridae > Silurus > Silurus lanzhouensis. The sequence goes on along the minus strand of JBCEWE010000457.1, from coordinate 8,955,393 downwards.
GGATGATCCTGTCGACCTCGAGTGAACTTTTCACGCTGCTAATTAGTGGGAAAGACGTGAAAGCAGCACGTCTGCACTCGGGAGCTGCTCGCGGCCTGAAAAGGCCACCGAGGGTGTTAAGGGGGGCGGCAGGGGGGTATGGGCTGAGAGAAGCTGAGAGACTTTGTGTGTGTGTGTGTGTGTGTGTGTGTGTGCATGTGTGTGTGTGTGTGTGTGTGTGTGTGTGTGTGTGTGTGTGTGTTTTACATTAACATTCTTTTAGTACGTAAAAAGGGCAAATGAAAAAAAAATGATGGTGATGGGTAAAAATGGGTAAACAGAGCTAAAAAAAAAGATAAAGAAAGGTAAAGAGAGGAAAAGAGAGAAAAGGATGAGTAAACAATGAGAAAGAAGGGAAGAAAAGGGAAGATATGTGTCAAAAAGGAGTCAAAAGGGGTAAGGGGGTGAAGAGATGTGGAAAAGGTGAAAGGTTTCATGAGAGATAAAGAGAGGTAAAGAGGGGTATAAAGAAGGTTAAGGGGGTAAAGATGGATAAAGAGATAAAGAAAAGTAGTGAAAGGTAAAGAGGGGTATAAAAAGGTGAAGCTAGGAGTAAGAGAGGTGAGCTGACTACGGAGAAGTAAAGAGGGATAAAGAAAGGTAAAGAGAGGTCCAAAAAGTTAAGGATAGGTAAAGAGGGGGAAAAAGAGGGTTAAGGGGCAATCTCTTTTTCTTCGCTTTACCTTTCCTCATCCATACCCTGTTTCTCTCTCTTTCTGTCCATCATTCTCTCTTTATAGATACACTGTGTATATATTTATTTCTCGCACTACTTCTCCTCCCTCTATTCACCACTGTATCTCTTTCCTGCTCATGATCTTTATTCTCTCTCTCTTTCCTGCAGGTCTCCATAGAATGGAGCGAGAATGAACAGAGAGCGGCTGAAGGAAAAGCATGAACTGGAGGGTCATTGAGGTCACTTGCTTCCTGTTTCTATGGGATCATCTATCAGTTGAGTGTCTGCGTGTGGATCCCTCGTCCTCCGAGCATCATGTGCCCAAGCACTTCGACTGGCTCATCTCCGACCGCGGCCCTTTCCACCACAGCAAGGCCTACCTCGCCTTCGTGGAGAGATTCCGCCAGGGATTCACCACCCGCTATAAAATTTATAGGTGAGAAAAACTCCGGTGTGATTCGGAAATCTGCTCAGGAACCGTGACACGTTTATCAGATATTTTAGACTGTTCCCTCTCTCTTTCTTTCTATCTCAGGCGTTCTATTTCTCCCCCACACCTTTCTCTTTCATACTTCCACCTCACCTTTCTTCATCCCTACCATCTCTCTCTCTCTCTCTCTCTCTCTCTCTCTCTCTCTCTCTGTCTCTCTCTCTCTATTTACTTTTTTGTTCTCACGTCCTCTTTGTTTTGTGTCTCCATCTCTCCCTCCACCTTTCTTTTTGCTTCATTCTTACGATGTCTCTCTCTCTTTTTCTTCTTCTCTTTGTATTTACCTTTATATTTTTGTACATTTTATGTACAGTGAAAAGAAAGGAGTGGAGGAAGGAGAGGAGAAAACCGGAGTGGTTGTTGTGGGATGTGTTTTGTGACAGGTTCAGTGTATGATGTAAAAAAAAAAGTATATATTTCACTCCTAAACACAGAAGTCAACCCTTTTTTTTTTCATCCCGGAGCCGAGATTTCTGTCGCTTCTCTCCATGAGCTGATCTCAGGTTCACGTTGCGGCCGAGGAAAAGAGGAGAAATGAAATGAAAGTGTTTTTGAGGTTGTTTGGGTTTGTTGTGTTTGTAGTCGTTTGCCTTCTGCTCTGCATCCTATTTAACGGCGTTGTCAAAAAACACGGTGTTACAATTTCTAACGCTCCGCTTTTCATCTGTCAACTTAAATGCCAGAAATCGCTGAGTCTAAGAGAGAGAGAGTGTGTGAGTGTGTGTGTGTGTGTGTGTGTGTGTGTGTGTGTGTGTGTGTGTGCATGTACCCGCATGTAAGACGTGATTTGTCAGAACAGAATTCAAAGTATTATTATGATTCCCTCGCCTCTTTGCAAATATTTGACTGGCACGCGCATGCAAATAGAGAACGAGGGAGAACAAGGGAGAACGAGAAAGATAGAAAGAGAGGAATTGAAAGAGAGAGCGAGTGCTCTCTATCCATCCCTCCAACCCTGAGCGCTCTTTGAAGTCCGTGAGCTGAGAACGATACGTTTGATTCGCCGTCACTTCCTCCTCCCGTCTCTTTATGCGTCTTTTTCTTTTCCCTTTTTTTCCCCCCGCTTTTTTCTTTCTCTCTGGCCTCTGTGCTCCTGTCCTGTATTTCTCATTCTCTGCCTGGATTCGGCAGATTTTCTCTTTCATGCGTTCTCTCAACGTTTCAGATCTGTTGATGCTTGTTTATTACAAATCGTCTGCGGCTTTTTGCTTTCTTCTTTTCGTTTTTGTGTGTGTGAGTTCTCCGAAGCCAAGATTTGAGCATTTTGTGCATTTGAGTGTGTGTATGTGTGTGAGACACATTTACTGGAAGGACCACATTTATGGAGATTTATGGAGATTTGAGGTACTGCTGTAGGTGAGGTGAGGAGGTTCCTGAGGTGCAGTCAACGTTCACATTAATTCATGTTCTATAGTGTTGGATCTTTATAGCAGGAGATCTTCCACTCCAACTCATGGAAAGCAGATCGTAATGGAGCTGGAACAGGTTTGTGCATTTTGTGTCATGTTGGAACAGTTTTTCTGGTCTACTGGTTTAAACGTTTGTGTCCCAACACTTTTGCTACGTTCTTCTTGTGCCTTTATCAAAATCACAGTATTCACAATATATTTCACCATACGCAAAAAACTCCTTTATAGAGATCAGGAAATGTCTACAATTGCTGTCTCACTCGGTGTGGGAGTGGAACCGTATGTTACTATGGTTACAGCTGTTTATAAGGTGTGTAGATGAGTCGTTAAGATGTTGCCTCTTCCAAATGCAGCGATTGTTACAAACATTGCTTCGTTTAAAACCACCTGCATGTTCAACGCTTTAAACACACACCTGAACTTCTTTCCAGCCAATCACAATCCACTATTCACACCGAGCAGGGTAATAGCGTTCTCAGCGTGTATTAAAGCGCATGTGCTCACTACGAGGTGAAACGTAAACACATCGGCAATACACAAACCCTTCATAATTCCTACAGACGTCCCCCAACAACTTTACCATCCCATAATAGTCATTTTTTATTAATATTTGTATAAACAGCATGCTAGGACGAACGGATCGCTCCCCGTCGGCTCACGGCTCGCTCGCGACGAGACGAGACGAGACGAGATGAGACGAGACGAGACGATTAAACGCCGCCTCGATACAGCGCCGTGCTCCTCATTAAAAATTTAATCTGAAAAGCTGCAATCACATCTGCCTGACATCTGTGCGGCTGTCAGGCACTCGCGAGAGGCTCATCCATCAAACGGCCGTAATCAGAACAAAAGTTCTGTAGGTTTTTTTTGTTCTGCTGTTAGAACACAGGAGTGCATGAGAGAGAGAGAGAGAGAGAGAGAGAAAGAGAGAGAGAGAGCCTTATGTCCTCAAACCTCTCAGGAAAAATACAATTACATTCGTCTGTTTTACAAACTGATCCTGGTTTAGAGACGCACGGAAACGGGCCGAGAGATTCGCAGTGAGAGGAAATAAAACCGAACAAAAACAAGAGAACCATTCAGACCCAAGCAGGAAAAAAATCCTCATAACATACTTAAAGAACCGAGTGTGTGTGTGTGTGTGTGTGTGTGTGTGTGTGTGTGTGTGTGTGTGTGTGTGTGTGTGTGTGTGTGTGTGTGTGTCATGTTCTGAGTGATTCAAGATAGATAGATAGATAGATAGATAGATAGATAGATAGATAGATAGATAGATAGATAGATAGATAGATAGATAGATAGATCACATGATAGATGACATCAGTGGCTGATGATCATGATGAGAATGAAGATGCTCGTGCAGTAAAGGAGCTCATAAACCAAACAGGAAGTGGTTCTTTCGCCAGGCTGGCATGTTTTCTCCACGGTGTGGTTACCATGGCGATGTAGACCGATTGTTGTGTGTACAATCAGAACAAGCAGGAAGTGCAGGTTCTCCCTCAGCACCTCTCTACAGGATAAGATTAAACACTGTACCATAACAACCTGATCACAGAGACGCAAATCCCTCTAAGCTCTGATCACCGAGACCTTCTGCCTCCAGCCGAGATGACATTCCGCCTCGGCAGCTTAGCCCCGAAAGGTCACCATCACTTTCCTGAATGCTTCCTTTTCTCCTAAAGGTCTGTTTATGGGGATAATTAACCCACAGGACTTTGTGTTTAACCCTGGAGTCCTAGGATTTAGATTTTACAGCAATACAGTTGTAAAAATGTGCATTAAACTGTCACTATATCTGGAAAAGTGTTCAGGTGCTGCTGCTGTGCAATACGTCACTACAGCACCACGCAGGTCGGGAATATGATGCGAAGAATGCAAAATGGACTTTTCTGCAGTTTCGGACGAAGTTACTAAGTTCATCGTCCTTGAAATGTAATGCTATGCCATTTCTACAACACGCAGATCTTCTTGAAGCACAGAGGCATTGCTGGAACATGCTGGAACAGGTTTGGTTCTCCTACAAATGAAGAGATAATTTCATGGTAGTGCATTTAATTGTGTTGCTCCAACTTTGTGGTGACAATTTGGAGAAGAACCACATTTACTGTAGCTGGAAAATTCCGGTGTTCCAATACTTTTGTCCGTTCATTAGATCACCTTGGCTCCGATTTATTTATTTTTTCTATAAGAACTGTAATTGTAAATCCATCAGGTTTTAAAGCTTCATCTCTGTAAATGTTGTCAAACTGATTGTTTAGGATTAAAATAATTCTCTTGAGCTACACAGCATGTGCATCTACTTTCCGTATGTATTTCTTAATTAACAGCAATGTGCATCTGGTTGCTCTTCTTATTCTTCTCCTCTGCTTCCTAAATCCATCGCTCATGGCTCGAGGGACTTTTATATCAGTGCTGTTACGACTGCGGCTGTGGTTCAGAGCTCCAGTCCTGGGGACACTTAGTTTTGTGTTTGCCATTAATCTACGCTTATTCGGCTCAGTATCTGACACTTTATGGTGCGTGTTGGAGAGAAGAAAACACTCAAATGTGCCGAGGACCTGAACGGAGAAAGAGCCGGCCTATAAAAGTTCAGGAAAATGTTAATAATGCATGAAGCTCTTCAAAGTTACTCGTGCTGGGACAGGACTTTTATTTAATCTGTGTAGGTGGCGGTCAGTGTGGTCCTACTGTGTGTGTGTGTATGTGTGCGTGTGTGTGTGTGTGTGTGTGTGTGTGTGTGTGTGTGTGTTATTTATGGCAAATCATAAAATATAGAAATGTCTATATTTAGTATTGGAGGAAACGGAGGCAGGATGGAACAGAAAGTAAACATGGGCATATAGAATTGAAAATACAGACAGATATTAAAATAGAGAAAAAGAGGGACAAGGGAACAAAAAGGCATTTCAATACAGTACATTTCACCACCCAGGCCTTTATATCCCAGGTCTCTGATACAGCGAGAATGAATGTTATAAAGCAAGAAACCCAATGAACACAATTCAACACGTTTCCTTTCACTGTAGCCACAGCAGCACCTCCACATACATCATCTCCAGCAGAAGATCGATATTCACCTCGTCACATGGTCCCCGTAAATATATATTTTATGCATTATGCTTTCCTGGGGAATGAAGGCAAATAGTGTGTGCAAAACTTTTTTGTGAAAATTGTACAAGAAAGAAAACGCAAAAGTATAAAAAAAAAACCTCAACAATCGTTTTAAACAGTTTTATTCGACTTTTCCTCGTGATTTAGAGATTTTTTTTGAAAATTTCATGTTGTAATTGTTCTTGTAAGTGATCAAAACAGTTACTGACCCTCTGTCAGTGATTGTGGAATGAAAAAAAATAAACAGGTATTAAATGTATTATTACTGTTCAATCAAAAGACGTGAAAATGCCGGCGTTATTGTACACCTGCTAGATAGCCCCCCCCCCAGTCACCAACCCGAAATGGTTTCAAAGTGATTCTTGCATTGTTACAGTGTTATTATAGCATAGTTACAGTGTTACACTATTGTTATAGCATAGTTACAGTGTTACAGTATTGTTATAGCATAGTTAGTGTTACAATATTGTTATAGCATAGTTAGTGTTACAGTATTGCTGTTGCATAGTTACAGTGTTACAGTATTGTTATAGCAGTTACAGTGTTACAGTATTGTTATAGCATAGTTACAGTGTTACAGTATTGTTATAGCAGTTACAGTGTTACAGTATTGTTATAGCATAGTTACATTGTTACACTATTATTATAGCATTATTACAGTGTTACACTATTGTTATAGCATAGTTACAGTGTTACAGTATTGTTATAGCATAGTGTTACAATATTGTTATAGCATAGTTAGTGTTACAGTATTGCTGTTGCATAGTTAGTGTTACAGTATTGTTATAGCAGTTACAGTGTTACAGTATTGTTATAGCAGTTACAGTGTTACAGTATTGTTATAGCATAGTTACAGTGTTACAGTATTGTTATAGCATAGTTACAGTGTTACAGTATTGTTTTAGCATAGTTACAGTGTTACAGTATTGTTATAGCAGTTACAGTGTTACAGTATTGTTATAGCATAGTTACAGTGTTACAGTATTGTTTTAGCATAGTTACAGTGTTACAGTATTGTTTTAGCATAGTTACAGTGTTACAGTATTGTTATAGCAGTTACAGTGTTACAGTATTGTTTTAGCATAGTTACAGTGTTACAGTATTGTTATAGCATAGTTACAGTGTTACAGTATTGTTATAGCAGTTACAGTGTTACAGTATTGTTTTAGCATAGTTACAGTGTTACAGTATTGTTATAGCAGTTACAGTGTTACAGTATTGTTTTAGCATAGTTACAGTGTTACAGTATTGTTATAGCATTTACAGTGTTACAGTATTGTTTTAGCATAGTTACAGTGTTACAGTATTGTTATAGCATATTTACAGTGTTACAGTATTGTTATAGCAGTTACAGTGTTACAGTATTGTTTTAGCATAGTTACAGTGTTACAGTATTGTTATAGCAGTTACAGTGTTACAGTATTGTTTTAGCATAGTTACAGTGTTACAGTATTGTTTTAGCATAGGTACAGTGTTACAGTATTGTTATAGCAGTTATAGTGTTACAGTATTGTTTTAGCATAGTTACAGTGTTACAGTATTGTTATAGCAGTTACAGTTACAGTATTGTTTTAGCATAGTTACAGTGTTACAGTATTGTTTTAGCATAGTTACAGTGTTACAGTATTGTTATAGCAGTTACAGTGTTACAGTATTGTTTTAGCATAGTTACAGTGTTACAGTATTGTTATAGCATTTACAGTGTTACAGTATTGTTTTAGCATAGTTACAGTGTTACAGTATTGTTATAGCATATTTACAGTGTTACAGTATTGTTATAGCAGTTACAGTGTTACAGTATTGTTTTAGCATAGTTACAGTGTTACAGTATTGTTATAGCAGTTACAGTGTTACAGTATTGTTATAGCATAGTTACAGTGTTACAGTATTGTTATAGCATTTACAGTGTTACAGTATTGTTTTAGCATAGTTACAGTGTTACAGTATTGTTATAGCAGTTACAGTGTTACAGTATTGTTTTAGCATAGTTACAGTGTTACAGTATTGTTATAGCATTTACAGTGTTACAGTATTGTTTTAGCATAGTTACAGTGTTACAGTATTGTTATAGCATATTTACAGTGTTACAGTATTGTTATAGCAGTTACAGTGTTACAGTATTGTTTTAGCATAGTTACAGTGTTACAGTATTGTTATAGCAGTTACAGTGTTTCAGTATTGTTTTAGCATAGTTACAGTGTTACAGTATTGTTATAGCATATTTACAGTGTTACAGTATTGTTATAGCAGTTACAGTGTTACAGTATTGTTTTAGCATAGTTACAGTGTTACAGTATTGTTATAGCAGTTACAGTGTTTCAGTATTGTTTTAGCATAGTTACAGTGTTACAGTATTGTTTTAGCATAGTTACAGTGTTACAGTATTGTTATAGCATAGTTACAGTGTTACAATATTGTTATAGCATAGTTACAGTGTTACAATATTGTTATAGCAGTTACAGTGTTACAGTATTGGTATTGCATTATTACAGTGTTACGGTGTTGTAATAGCATAGTTACAGGGTCGTAAAAAAATTATTTGGCATATTTACGATGTTCTTACAATATTCCTATTGTACATTTACAGCATTTTTGCTTCATTGCTCTTGCATAATTACAGCACTTTATATTGTTACACCATAATTATTGTATTTTTATAGTATTCTTATAGTCAACCTCTTATATAAACGTCAGCTTCTGGGTCACATGTTAATTTTTTGCAGAACAATGTCGCACCTTTGACTGTTTACAGCATTATTCTCTACTGAAAAGCTGCTTGTGACACGTGCCTTTACAAAGCCTTAACACAGGTGGCGTGTGTAGTGTGCAACGTGAGAGGAATAAACACACACACACACACACACACACACACACACACACACACACACACACACACACACACACACACACACAGAGCGAGTGGGTTCATTCGATTCCTGCTGATTCGCCACATCAGAATTCAAGACCACATAAAGAGCAGGGGAGAAAATAAAGGCCAGCCATGTGGGTGGCTATCTGTTTATCCACACACATATGCACACACACACACACACACACACACACACACACACACACACACATTGGATGATGAGGTCGGATCACCCTTTTCTCCGTGATCATTGTTCTCGGTCTCTTTCTGTGGCTCTGGAGCGGACGGGAAATCCAATATAAATGCTAATCTGTCTATTAGTACATTTTAGAGAGCCACGAGCGCTTATTGTGCAGCAATCAAAGGCCGAGATGGACGATTTCTTATTTAGAACGAAAATATTTATGAACGTGCCGATCTGCTTATTGATCAGGTGTCAGGGAGAGAATGGAAGAAAGGCGGATCGCGGCCGTCTCTACGCAGTCACCCAGCTCGGGATCCATTACGGGGCGAATCTCCTTTCACCAGGGTTTAACAAGAAGGTGAATGGAAAATAATAAAGTCATCACTGCGAGGAGACGATCGTGATATTCAGCCTTTATTATAGAGTAAAAGAGGTCTCTGGCACGGCACGGAGAGGCGTCACGGCGCCGCCGGGTTAATAACGAGACCGAGACCTCGGAGCAAATAGACTTCTCCGAGCAAAACCGTTAACAAATCTCCGCTTCTGATCGGATCCGTGTTTTTTTTTTTTTTTCCCGATTCCATATTTCCACAGAGACCTTGTGTTCACATCCACAGCTTGTTCCACTACTTCAATCTGGCGCTCTCTCCAATCTGAAGAAATAACAAAGAACCGGTTCTATTTAAGATGATTATTTGTGTCGAGCAATCATGGAAACTCTTTGTGAAATAAAATTATTGTCAAGAACTTCCAGATATTCCAGGTGCAGGAACTGCACAATATAACACAAATCTGTAGAGAAAAAGAAGAACAAAAAAAACAAGGAAAGGAACACGGGGCATGTTCCTGTTTTGCCGTTCGTATTTAAGTGTGTTGGTTCAAATCTCAGCAGTTCCCTAAAGCAAGACTCTTCATCATTTGGTTACATATAGTGCAGTTTTTATGGAAAAATGAATGATAGCGATAGAATTAACAGTTACATAATGAAGGAATAAACACACTCTGACAAATAACTGACGACATGTCAGTGCGAGGAAGCGGAGTTACCGTTTCCATGGCAACAAGTATTTGAATCCTTTTATGCCACACCAATTTGACAATTTACAATAAACCTCTTTTATTTCTATCCAGTTTTAGTTACCTGGAATCGTTACTTTTTCCTCCAAGGGAACCCTTAAAGGTCCTGTAAAGGTATCATATAGACGTTATAGACACATACGGTGCACATTGTATTGTCGGATTACACAATCCTCGGCTAAGACAGTGGGGTCTTGTGGCTGAGGGATTTAGGAACGTAACCGAATACGAATACATTATACAGATCGAGGAGATCAAATAATCCTGAACAAATATAAATAAGGATACAAACCCAATACAAACAACTATAAATCCAATACTTGTTTACATACACCAACCAGGCATAACTTTATTATTGTGTTGGTCCTCTTTTGCTGCTAAAACAGTTTCGACCTGTCGAGCATCAACAACATGAACTTCTTCAGCGGTGTGAGCTACTGGAGCTCGTCTGTTGGATCGGACCTCACGGACCAGCCTTTGCTCCACACGTGCATCAATGAGCCTCGTCCTCCCACGACCCTGTCACCGGTTCACCACTGTTCCTTCCTTGGAGCACTTTTTATAGATTCTGACCACTGCAGTCCAGGAACATCCTACAAGAGCTGCAGTTTTGGAGACGTTCTGACCCAGTCGTCTAGACGTCACAAATCCACCCACTAACAAGTGCCATGATAAAGAGCTCATCATGTTATTCATTTACCGGTCATAAGGTTAATGTACGAACAAGTATTGGAACACCTGACTTTTCCAGATGTATATGGTTTTTCCACATATTTGGAGACACGATTGTATCTGAGATTTTCGGATTCAAGAGCATGACATTTTCTTTTCACTTGAATTAGGAGACCCAAACCTGTTCCAGCACGACAATGTCCCTGTGCACAAATCAAGCTCCATGAAGATCTGCTTTCTATGGTTTGGAGTAGAAGATCTCCTTATTGCCAGGTTTCAAAAAAACTCCCACCTGGTGTAAAATTATTATTTCCAAAGGTTTTTTTAAACCATTAGAAGAAAAAATATATTATACAGTATGCTGTGATGTGGATATTTAATTAATATATATATAAAATCAATGTTTTAAAATAAACAGTGAATGTTTAGTTTAGAATGACCTCTCGTTACAAAAAAACAAACAAAAACACGCCCAGCCTGTGTTTGAGAAAAGCAACCATATGCTTGCCGTCGAAATCACGGCGCTCTGAAGTGAACGCTGGATGTTGATGTTAATTCCCGCCTGCCAAAACAGCTCTTGACTCATAGGCATATTAGAGTGTATAATAGCACGTATGCATACTTCCTGCTTTTCTTGCTGCGCAGCCCCTTGTTATCTGCAACCTGTTTTTTTTTTCTCGAGGACGCTCACTGCAGAGGATGCTGTAATCATCGTATCTCGTACGTACGGCCCTCGCACTGCCAAGCGCAATTTAACCACGATTTGTCAAACTGTTTATGCTAATGCGGGTAATTTTATGTTTGCCTCATCAGCTTAATTAGGTGGCGACTAATCAATTTATGATTAAAACGATACGACAGGCCGCTGCTCGCTGAGGCCCGGATTCGGTTTGATGAGAAACTTTCAAGGTCGATGCACTTTATTGGAGTTTATAGTGGAACGTCACTAGTAAGCTCTTAGAATATATTATATCATATTATATTACAATATATATCACAGTATGTAATTTTGAGATGGGAAGCACTTTGACAAAAAAGAAAAAAAGGCAAAAAAACTCTATTTTATATATTTATATAAATTAGGGATCTCCATAACTGAGGCCGGTGCGATTTGCATCTCGATGCATAGCCAACGATACGATAAATTACAGACACACATGAAGCAGCTACCAGTGTGATGCGATACGATTCACCCCTATTACGATGCAGTGCGATCCGATTTCGAATCGATTCTACACAATGCGATTCTCTGCGATACGATGCAATGTAAACAAATATGATTATTTATCCAATATGATAAAAATAGTTTACTTTTATTCAAAGAAAATATATGAAATAAATCCAGATGTTCTTTCCCTGTTGTGTCTGCAGGAAGTTACAGCACTACCTCTGCCATGTTAATCTGTATTTGATGTGACTCTCAGGACACGCCTCGGTTTTCATAGTGTTGCGAAACGTCCTATTCACGTAGCAGCAGCGGTGCTTAGAGAACGTGCTCAGGGAACTTTTAACGACGAGAAATCGATCTGCATAGAAAATATCACTTACAAACTATTGGTCGCTTTAAAAAAAATAACAGTGTAGCGCATCTACTAATTATTACACACGTAAATTGTTTTCTATCGATGAAAATATGTAAAAAAATGATGCATCGCGATACAAACGACAACTTGTATCGGATGCACACTTTTTTAAATCGATGCATCACATTGTTGACTTTTATGCAGATGCACCGATACAAATCACTGAATTATTATTATTATATTACAATATATATTAGAGACAATAAGTAGGAAAATATAGAAAAACACATCACGTATTTGATTTTCTTTTATTTTTGTACAAACCATTTATTAGTGTATTTTCTTCATTTTCCAAACAGCAAATTAACCTGAAATAAGACCTTTAACATAAATCTATAAATTGAGGGTCTGATTTGTGGTAGAAATGTGCAGTTTGCTTGACAAAGAAGCTAATATCATGTATACTTACATTTATACAGGAACAAAAAGGTTCTTTCGCTTGTCGTGTTACAGACAAACAGCAAAATAACCAAAACAAAACAAAAAAAACACAAAAATTGTGTACATTTGTATTTTGTACTGACACTGGAGACTCCTTCCATAAATGTTAAAAACAAGACCCAATGTACCGAATGTTGATGTACCACACTGAACTGTTATACTGTACTGTTGATATAGAGACATTAATGTGATGTATTTAAGCCTATGGTTTTTCCGGATGAAATGAAAGAGCTCTGATATCAATCCCGTCCCTGGCTGATGGATCTTTTGTGAATTGGCTCATTGGATTTTTTTTTGTGTGTAGTTTTTTATTTTTTGCACAGACTAATCCCAAGCGGTTCAGCTTGTCCTGGGGTAATTAGATTGAGCTGGATCATTTAGATGCTGTACAGATAGCAGGAGAAATGAGAAGAATGAATAATATGGACACACACACACACACACACACACACACACACACACACACACACACACACACACACACACACACACACACAGATCTGGGCTTAGACAGATTCTGCAGGAAGACGAGCTGAACAAAGGTCAGCTTCAAGGTGAGAAATAATTAAGGGGGCTTTCGGTTCGTCTTGGTGCACAACAGCACTCCAATCAGTGTCAAGTACACACGAGCGCACACACACACACACACACACACACACACACACACACACACACACACACACACACACACGTGTGTGTATTGTCTACGAACTTAATGAGTCTACTCTTCCTCTTGATGTGAACACTACTACCTAAATGTGAAAAGGTCATTTATAGGAATATTTGTACGCGATAAAATTTTTATATGATTATATTTGTAAATATTTTTCACTATGCTGAACCTTAAAACTAACCAAATATAATAAAGGTCGCGCCACACTCTCGACCCCGCTCTAATCATCCACCGCGCCACGATTTCTCTAATTGCAGTCAGGAAGAGCGGCTAATTAGTGTCGAACCCGGGCTTTCAGGGTTAAACAACTAGGTAAATAAGTCAGTAGGCTGTGTGTCCGTCCCGCAAACACCCGCAAAAAAGCATGATGGGAAAGAGGAAAACGTGTTTCCGAGAGGGTTGGATCATGAACTTCACTTATGCAATAGAATTATGCAATGCAGAACATTAAACTGCACCTGGGTTACGAAGTAGGCTGCCTAGATAGTGAGCCATTTTAGGTCTTGGTGCTTTTTATAGCAACCCAGACGACCCTTTGTGTCTCATCAGAGTCGGGTGAAGTTGGAAAGCATAAGATAAAAGCGATGAACTGTAGAAGTTCTCCGAAAATTCTGAGCGTGAGAACAGCATTGGTTTTATTTATTTATTGTTTAAGTTAGAAACTAAAGTTCGCCTGGTGCCTTGGAAATGTGAAGAAAGAAAAGAAAGAAAAAGAAACATTGTCACGTTCTTTTTACAGCACAAATTCTTTCTTCGCATATCACAGAGATGTTAGGAAGCAGGATCAGCCATGATACAGCACAGAGGGGTAAGGGCCTTACTCAAGGGCCCCAAGAGTGGCAGCTTGGGCTTCATACCAGGGCTTCGATCACCGACTTTCATGTCAGGAACCCAAAGCCTTAACCACTGAACTACTAATTCTTGGAATAATTGCTCATTTTTGCGGATCAGAGCAGGAAAGATTTTCTGTTTATAAAAAAGTCATTTTGTAACTACACAGAGCAGTCACGTGTTCACGTGTTCACGTGCAGCCACAACGGCTAGTGGAGGAGCAGAACTCGAAAAGTCTCCCGCATCATTCAATTCACAATAATGGGAGCATTTTACAACTTTGCTGATCCGATACATGATCCGATCCGTAACGTGATCTGACCCGTGAGTTTTGTGATCCGTTGCACCACTAATGTATATGATATGGACCAAAGTTTGACCTTAAAAAAACCATGCTTTTAAATCCTCTCGTTCCACTTCGAGTGCCATTTGCTCTCATAATAAACTCCACTCATCCGGGAAGATGTTCCACTTGTTCCATTTGTACATGTCTATAGGTTTTAAGACCTTTCCTGGGGGGCACAGGAGTGGCAGTTTAGTGTGGCATGGATTTAAAGTCATGACCTTCAGAACCAAAGTCCAATGCCTTAACCACTCATTTACCACCTCCCCACTGGATTTTGGAGTTTGCTTGTGGTGATTTGTGGATATTCAATTAGCCATGAGGGTGTTAGTAAAGTCAGGTAGTGATGGAGGTGAGAAGGTGAGGAGGTTCCTGGGGTGCAGTCAGCATTCACTTTCATAACAAAGGTGTTCAGTAGGGTTGAAGCATGCATCCTAATGGAGCCGGCTTTGTGCACTTTGTGTCATGCTGGAACACGTTTGGGTCTCCAAGTTCAAGGGAAGGAAAAATGTCACGCTCCTTACGTCCTAAGACGTCCTGTACAATACAAATGTGCAATGAATGGAAGGAGTCTCCAGTTCCAGGACTTTGAAACCGTGTTTTACAGGATTTTAATGAAAAGTCTTAACTTTTACCTGCAGGTGATGGACAGAACACACTTTTATCTCCACAAGGATTCAGCGTACACACTTACTGTTTTAATTATAACTAACTAAAAAAAAAAAGAAACGGAATTAATACGGTAAAGCTTGCGGATTATGAGGCGTATGAAGTTTAATTTGATTTTCTCGAGCTGATTTGATTTGGTGTACAACGCGCTCTCTGTTCCACTTTCCCCGAGGCATATTTCAGCCAGAGGTGCCTGGTGTTAATTAGTGGGTCATGAATATTTAGTTAAACATTGTGTTTAAATGGAAATCACTTGACCAGGAGGGCATAAGGAGCTTTCACATTTACACAGGCTGAAAACAAAAAAAGTCACATTTCTTATATTCTCTTTTTTAAAACAGTAATTCTGTGTTTATCTTACAATTTTTTTAATTTTTCTTCATCCAGACTGGATAGAATGATGTTGCCTAACCCCACTGTGTCTCCGATCAAGAAAAAACTTCTAGCGAGCAGATAGCGACGATAGAAAAAGAGCAGAAAACAGAACGGCGATGATGCATGTGGCGACCCCAAGTGGTGGCAACTTCCAAAATAAGGGTTAAAATAAATAAATAAAGGAATTTGACGAAATAAATGGTAAGAAGCACACATGATGAGACTAATCAGTGTGTTTTGTTACACTTGGCTCTGAAACACCAAAAACACGAAAATACACGCTCTAACACTGAGACAACCGAAATCTGTGGACCGCCGTACATGCAGGCAACATCCCATCGTAACGCGCTGCATATACGCCACTATGTTTGCCTGCCGCACAGAACTTTTTACAATTTTGTCGTATGGCTATTTTCATTATAAGATTAAAAATGTAATAAATGAAGATTTGTGTTGAATTATTATAAAAACACAATATTATTTGGTATATAGTGTTTACTACCCTTAAGATCAGTGACCCCCCACCTTATTTACTCTTTCGTTAATGTTGAATATTTGCTGCAGTTTGTCTGTAGCCTCGCTCATGCCTGGTCTGATGTCTGTACATGTGACAAATATAACTTGAAAGTAGCGCAAACGTATGCAGAAGAGGGCAGATAGTTTCTTCACAGTGTGACTCGGAGTGGAGTTTTTCAGAGCTGTGATGTGATAGATCATGACATGTAATTGCTTCACATACACAGTGTGGATGAAGGTACTGAGACACCTGACTAAAGTTATAAAGAAAGGTCACTTGAAATAGGAGACCCAAATCTGTTCCTGCATGACGATGCGCCTGTGCAAATTCCAGCTCCATGAACATCTGCTTGGGTTGGAGTTGGAAGATCTCCTGCTATAGAGCTGTTGAACAATACAAATGTACCTGAGTTTACTAACACTCTTGTGGTTGAATGAATCTCCACAAATCTCGATGTGGGATGGAGCTTATTAGAAAAGGAAATAGGGACTAAATGTGGAATGGGAAGTTCAGAAATGAGCACATACCAATTTTATGGTTTGTACCAAACTGTTCTCTGTGAAGTGTGTATACAGAGAAATGAGACGTTATGTAATATATGGAATGTGTCTCCAGAGTCATGGATTTTTCAGAATCATGCCACGCTGCAGCTGCGCGTCCAATTTGCTTTGAATGAGAGAGAAACTATGATGTGAGGAAGATCAGAACAGGATCTCTTTTCATGAAAATTCCAAAGCATGAATTGTAACTACAAATTGATAAAAAAAAAAAAAAAAACCCAATGCAATCATTGGCAAATTGCTGCTGTACCCGTACACGTGCGTGAGCCCTTTCCAGTTTAATCTAATAAAACAAAACACGGACTCTGAGCTTGTATTCACAACACACTCATCTCCCTGACATTTTATTTAGCACCATCAAATTAGCTGACGTGTAGGTGTGTGTGTGTGTGTGTGTGTGTGTGTGTGTGTGTGTGTGTGTGTGTGTGTGTGTGTGTGTGTGTGTGAAAACAGTCCTTTCCCTCTCTTCACATTAGCACACAAATGCAGCCGTCACAATGCGAGTTGAGCTCAGAGCACTGCGCTGCTGCAAAGCTCCGTGATAAGCCGTGGTATTAGCACCCGATTGGCTGATTAGATTCCGGGTTTAGGCTTGACACAGCCGCCGGCTCAGCGCATGACACACACACTCTGCGTCATACACACTTCATTAGAGCGACAGCTTATCTTTTTAGGTCAATTACAGCAAGTGTGATCTTCGGAAAGAGCTGTACTGTAACACAGGCGGATCGGCTCGCATGGCTGAGAGGAAGCGCAAAGGGATTTGTTTGATTTCGTCTCTTTCGCTTGTTTTAGGAGTTTGTAGGTGAAATGTCTACTGTGATGGTTCCTAATAGTTGCAGTGCATGTTGTTTGAAGAGTGTTAGACAACTATATAGAGTATAATGGACTGGAGTAGAGTGGAGCAGCATGTAGTGGAGTAGAGTAGAGTACAGTGTAATAGAGTGTAGTGGAGTATTGTGGAGTGTAGTACAGGGGTATAGAGTGTAATGGAGTTTAGTGGAGTATTGTGGAGTGAAGTACAGTTATATAGAGTGTAATGGAGTGTAGTGGAGTATTGTGGAGTGTAGTACAGTTGTATAGAGGGTAATGGAGTGTAGTGAAGTATTGTAGAGTGTAGTACAGTTGTATAGAGTGTAATGGAGTGTAGTGGAGTATTGTAGAGTGTAGTACAGTTGTATAGAGTGTAATGGAGTGTAGTGGAGTATTGAGGAGTGTAGTACAGTTGTATAGAGGGTAATGGAGTGTAGTGAAGTATTGTAGAGTGTAGTACAGTTGTATAGAGTGTAATGGAGTGTAGTGGAGTAATGTAGAGTGTAGTACAGTTGTATAGAGTGTAATGGAGTGTAGTGGAGTATTGAGGAGTGTAGTACAGTTGTATAGAGTGTAATGGAGTGTAGTGGAGTATTGAGGAGTGTAGTACAGTTGTATAGAGGGTAATGGAGTGTAGTGAAGTATTGTAGAGTGTAGTACAGTTGTATAGAGTGTAATGGAGTGTAGTGGAGTAATGTAGAGTGTAGTACAGTTGTATAGAGTGTAATGGAGTGTAGTGAAGTATTGTAGAGTGTAGTACAGTTGTATAGAGTGTAATGGAGTGTAGTGGAGTATTGAGGAGTGTAGTACAGTTGTATAGAGGGTAATGGAGTGTAGTGAAGTATTGTAGAGTGTAGTACAGTTGTATAGAGTGTAATGGAGTGTAGTGGAGTATTGTAGAGTGTAGTACAGTTGTATAGAGTGTAATGGAGTGTAGTGGAGTATTGTAGAGTGTAGTACAGGTGTATAGA
>JBCEWE010000457.1:8899593-8932093 GCA_039877035.1 Silurus lanzhouensis | reverse complement strand
CTCTTTCTTAATTAGGAAGAAGGATGTTGGCACGCAGCCGGACGTTTGACAAACACAAACACTTCACGTCTCCATCGAGCCTGCGTTTGTTCCGATAATGCCAGATGATGCGTGGTTTGCTACAAATGTGAAGGAAATGCAAAGCGCTCTGCCGGGATAAGGATCGCTGCTGTGGCGTCTTAAAAAACCAATGAAGCGTGTTTGGAGGATGTTGTGTTTTTTGGTGGTGTGGGTGTGAGAGTGTACGTGGGTGTGAGCCCACAGAGAACAAGGTGAGGAAAAAGGAGAAGTCATCGTCTGAACAATTGTTGTTCCAGGAAGGTGTGGACAGGCGTTTTCATTTTCTCTCGCTGTGTGAAACATGGTGGCGTCAGGGTCGGTCGTTCAGCGTGCCCATTCCGCGGCGCGGATTATCCCGCCGCGCTCGCTCTTAATGTCACCCACTTTTAATGGAAAAAATGAATCTCCCGGCGAAATTGCTTTCAGGGGCCTGACACGGCGTAGGCGACTCGCCGCTGATGGATAGGCGTTCTTGAGAAAGCAGTGCAGCACGTCGCGTCAGAGCAAAAACATAACAGGCCAAGTGGGGCTTTAGCTCTGAGCCAGCGTGGATGAGTTACCAGCGCTACACAGCGCTTCGACACGGCTGCAGATTAAGATCAGCCTCATTCAATGTCTCTCAAGCACATATTAATACAGAAGACAGGGTGTAGGATGTGGTTAGGTGTTTTACATATTCTTTAAAGCTTTTACCTTTGAAAAAGAACCCAAAATGGAAGCCGGATCTGATTTCCCAGAACATTCCATCTTTTCCTTTGTTTCCACTTGACATTCCACTTGACCGGCTTTGACACTCAACAGAACTTCAAGAGTTTTAGATTTTCAACAATTCGATTTTGGACATTTAATAAAAGCACCTTTTAGTTTATATCATCTCCCCAAAGCATTCTACTTGCCCCTGAAAGGGTCAAAAGGTTCTCCAAAGAAATTGTTAAATTCCACCAGATGGTTACTCGAAGGTTTCTACAAATCTCTGAGATTAAATAATCCCCTTTTACTGTAATACAGCTCCCAGTGTTCTTCTAGAACATGTCCTGGAAGTCTTTCTTTCGAAGTGTGTCAAGCTCCTTCTGCGATTCGTGCCAAATCACCGCAACCGTGTCTAAACACCCACCTTTGAGCTGGACCTTCATCTTTAGGAAGAGAGCAAAGACCCCATGAGCCAAATCTGGTGAGTAGGGTGTGTGCATAAGTGAGATCATGCGGATTGTTCTCCGATGATCATCATGCACGAGTTGGCAAACAGTTTTTGCATTTTCAGTGGTTGAGCTCATTAAACATCATAACCTTGTGCTCCAGAACATCTGATCACATGCACATTATCAACTTGTGCTGTTAATATCATGAACAGCAGCTACGCTAATTCCTCTCCACTGCTTCTCTTTCTCTCCCCATCCCGAGACACCCTGAGGTTTGGCCAGCTCCAGTCACCTCCCACCATCTTGATGATTACGGACCTTTGAAGAAGTAGATGCCGAACTCGCAAACATCCCGAACCATCTAGAGACGTACCAGTGCCATTTGGATCCCGCTACATGTGTGGAGTTTGACATTGGACCTCCTGGAGTGTTTAGAGGCTCTGGCATGGAGAAGTTGATGCTGGATCTGTGATGATCACAAATGCTGAGCTCATAAACCTAGGAGCTACTAACCATATAGACTGTATAAGACTGCAGAAAGAACATCACTTATAATCTTATACTCCAGTAATCATGTTAGTTCTCACTCTCTAGATCAAACTCTTGATGTCACCCAAATGAGGATGGGTTCCCCTTTTGAGTCTGGTTCCTCTCAAGGTTTCTTCCTCATAACATCTAAGGGAGTTTTTTTCTTGCCACAGTCGCCACGGCTGCTCATCAGGAACAAATTCACACCATTCACCTTAACTGTTGATTTGTGTAAAGCTGCTTTGAGACAATGTCTGTTGTGAAAAGCGCAATACAAATAAACCTGACTTGACTTGACTTGATTAAAGGTCTTCCTGATCTCTTGTCGTCTTCCAGCAATGTTCTGCTCTTGAAAACGCCTCGAACGACTCGTTGCAGCACCATCATATCTCTTGCGTATGTCATGTCAAACGTCTCTGTGGCAGATTTACCCGGTTTCACACAGAATTTCACGTTTTCTCTATGTTCGACTTAGATGTACCACAGAATACATTTCATCACTCATTGTACATGGTCCTACAAAGTTCCTGGGGGGTTCTCTGAATGTTTAAAGGCTTTAAAAAAATCGTTCGATATGTTATCAGTAACCTGATGAATAATTCCCTGAAACAATGCTTGGTCAGTTGTATATGAAAAAATATTTCCATTGCCAAATTTCCCAGAATGATGTATTAAATCCATGTAGCACACAGCTCCAATCAGATACAAAATCTGAAGATGAGTTGCTTTGGTCTTGGTGCATATTGTGTTCAGCATGACTGCATCTGTTCCTTGTTAGTCTCTGTCTCAGTGCTTGGGTGGAAATAGCACTGGACAATACAGAAGCCGCTGGTGCACCAATTAACCCAAAATCACTCGCCGCAGGGATCCGTTTATTTCTCAAACGAACCGCGCTGGAAGAGCGATTTGCGCTTGATTATGCTGCTGTCTGTATGTCTGCGTCGAAGAGAAATAAACACACGGCTTGGCAGCAACACCACGGTGTTGGAGAGAGAGACGGCTGCACTCTCAAATGAGGTCGCAAGGGAATTAACTTGTGACAAGAAGCCCGTGCTCGGGTCTTCGCTCTGCAAAAGAAGAGCAGGAAGCGAAAACAAAAAAAAACGAGAGATGTGGTTACACAAGAACAAACAAACACGGGGTTTTTTAGATCTGGTGTAAGGTTTTTACAATAAGGCATGTGGATAAAGACGAGGCGAAACACGTGCGGCTGCAAACTAACAGCACGTCCGTCGGGAATGCCGTTGCGTCGTCGCCTTTTCACGTGCGTTGGGTAAAACGCTCCGCTGTTTAAGCACAATTTCCTTTCCAACCTCAGCCGAGACGTTCCACCTTGTTGACCGATCCGAAAGGCAGCCGCATCTGTTTCCCTTCATGGCCGGTTCATTTTTCATGCAGAAATGCTGAATCACAAAACCCCCCATTTTTTACTTCAACTAATCTGAACATATGGATCAAACCCCATATGCTTGCACATATGGCTAATGACTGGGGCTAAGGGGCCATGCTTGAGCTAGAAGCTACGTTTTGCCAATTTGAGAATCTCTACTTGTTAGCGACAAAGAAAAATAGGTGGCTTTCGCATTTCTGGAAGATAAAGTATCCAGTGAGGAATCACAGCAAAGGTGGTTTCGGGACCTTAAAATGCAAAGCTGCTACCAGACACCTAAGAGCTAACGATGTTTCGTACAGTGATTTGCTTGAGGCTTCAGAGCCTTTTGTGTGAATTCTTGATAAAATGCTTCTGTGGCCCACAATGAAGAAAGCAAGAAATCCTCTCTAATTGTTTTTAATTATAACCACTGCTAGTCTTCCTACACCGTTTTTGCTCTCGATGATATCCATAATCCCTTGCAGCTGTCATTCATTAAGGGATCTAATAAGAATACCAGCGCACAGACATTCCTCATAACTAGAGTCTCACAACACACACATAGACACACTTACTTCTCTTCTATTTTTCTCTCCGGTGCAACTTTATGCAGAGGCTTAATACGCCTCATTATCTGCCCTACTTTACCTTGAGATTTGTTGATGCCAAGGCAGGCACAGTGCAATTTGCATATATTTGCTCCCACTCTCTTGAAGAGCAGTAATTAGAAAGCGCTTAGATCCATTTCACAAGGCGAGAGCCCGTGAGCTTCACCTGTCACGTGGGCCGCAAAGAAGCTCGGCTGCACAATTGAATTAGCATCACCCAGTGTTTTTCGCAGCGCTCTGGCTAATGGGAGGGAAATCCGACGCAGCCCCGGGGTATAAAAAAAACAACCTGTTGAACGCTATTCTGCGAGATGTCGGACTAAGGACGTGTCATAGTCAGGAGCGATTCAGGCGCCGACAGCGCGGCGTGGGCCGACCCCATGCAGCTAGACTTAATTGTACGCCGGTGCCTGGTGCTACCAGCTGCCCTGGTGATGTTTTCATTACAACGCCAACCTCAAAGCCCTTTCGGAAACGCACGCCGATTGTTCGACACCATCGGAAAACATTCGCACGTCGCGGCCGAGCCATGGGCGGAAACTAACAAGGCGGCATGAGGGCTTGGATAAGGAGGGGATTATCTTATTCACTTGCAGGTAACACGCGAAGCTGTTTACAGAGACAAGGTGAAATCTTTCAGGTTGAGCACCAAAACATTTGCAACACACTGTAACAAATCTCTGGAAACATCATATGCGGCGCCGGTTGATTTCGTGCAATGCTGAGGTGATGGTGAAATACGACCAAAAATGAAAACAGGAAGGTTGCCTTGCCCTCTTTTTTCACCCTCCGCTTTTTCATCATACCCTTATTTTTGTGATATTTAAAATTTATTTTCCACTAATAACTTGTTAATGCATAGTTGTATCACAGTGCACCACAAATGACAAGACTTTTGAGAGGCTGTTTGCTGATGACACCTTGTGCTGTACCCTCATATACATAATAGAAGCTGCTTTGAAAAATAATAACGCAATGGAAATGGAAATCAGTACGAGAGAGACCTGTCCTAGTTTATTCACCGCCTGGCTTGTAAGAAAAACAGCTTCAGAGTCCCCTAATTATATCTGATTATGTGAAATCAGGAAGCAGAAATGTGAGTTTATTGGTTGCCACCCCCAAGACACAGAGGCAATTTAATTTACGCTTGAAGGAAGTAAGCAGGTAAGGGTTTAATGCCGAGGTGCACCCTCTGAGGCAATGTTTGAGTCAATTACAAACCCTAGAGACACTTCGTCTGTGTCCCTAGTTACCCCATTTCTTCTATTCTAATGATTAACGCGTCTCTCGAGGCCGAAGCCTCGAGCGGAGGCGGTCGCCAGTACTTGCGGCGACCCGATGGTGCCGATTCAAAGTTTAATGAACCACTTTGGGTTTCCGACCCGTTGATAATGTTTTATATTGATGCTTAGTTACACTCGATGGGGCGATTCGCACCGGAATGCACCTCGGATGCATTTTTGTGTCTTTGTCAAGGGTTTTTCAATTTTGCGCTCCATTACAGGAAATGTGTTTCTTTGTCAGCAGTGAAGCTCAGAAAAAAAAAAAAACTAATCTGGCCAATAATACAGATTAGCAAACTGACAGTCTGCCCAATGGCGGAGCTCAGCTCAAGTGTGATGTTCATCTGTATTTACTTAATTAAGATAAAAACGATAGCCAGCAGGCGGCGGCTGTTGTTTTGACAAGAACGCATTGTGGGGGTCTTTATTTGGATTCCAATATGCTTCTTTATTTTTCATTTTTGTACTCAAGGCTAAATATGATTGGCTGCTTCATATTATCTTTCTGCTCTACTGATCCTTGTCGGTGACCAATTATTAATACGGACACATCTGGATTCCGTCTGCAAATAAAATAAAAAAAACAATAGATTTAGATTCTGTTGTGTCTGAAAAAAGCAACAGTAGTACTTTTTTGTTTTGAGAAATTTAAATCAATAATTTCTTAGAGAGGTGGACAGAAAGGAGGTCAAGGTAATGGGTATTTTTACTTGTACTTAAGTGTTTCCATTTGGGGAGATGTTTACTTTACTACATTCTAAAGTCAAATCTTTTTACTCAACTACATTTCAATTGGGGTCTCATCATCATCATTATGTGCATTACTTTTCACTGTAAGTCATTCTGATCCTAATAGTTGCATCTTGCTTCTTTCGTTCTTCTGCAGGGAGTTTGCGCGTTGGAAGGTGAGGAACACAGCCATTGAGCGGCGGGATCTGATTCGCAATCCCGTGCCTCTCATGCCCGAGTTCCAGCGAAGTATGAGGCTTCTGGGACGGCGTCCGTCCACGCAGCACTTCATCGACACCATCATCAAAAAATATGGCACTCACATCCTTATCTCAGCCACGCTTGGAGGTAAATGCCATGGACCACAAATCCACACAGAATTCTAGATGCAACTTCTTATCATTTTGCATTCAGTTGTTTTACAAGATTCTGTAACTGCAACTAACTTAAGGTTACCACTAAGAAAGCATCATTTTGCACAAGTGCAGAGTAGATGTTCCAGAATTCCCAACAAGAGGTTTGGCTTGTCCTACCACATCATTGCCATATATAGGATTATCAGAGGAAGCTCCAGGTTTTGCAGTCCTCCAATTGCCATAAGTGTGTGCCTGGTGAACCTATCTAAGTTCTACTCCAGCCTTGTTCTCTGTGTTTTTGAGATTCACCCTGATGAGGATTTAGCATTTATTGGAGATGAATAAATGCATGCCAAAGAGCTACACTAAAATGTAATGGTTTGAGGAGCACAGAGATACCAACAAAGACCCAGATAATCATAATGAATTCAAAATGAGTTAATGCATGAACTCAGAAGACCATTTTGAAAAGTTAATTCTTGATCAGATTAAATGATGGTCTTGAGACGACGATAATAAAACACCAGAAATATGCAAAGCAAGAAAAAGAGAGTACTCTCAGAAGATCCATGTCCATCTCGGGCATCACCTGAAGGAGCGTTGGGAAGGAAAATCCAGAAGAAATGAAATTTATTCTATGGTCAGTAAAAAAAAAAGATTGAGATGATTCCTCACAAGGTCTTTATAACCTCCAATTACATAGGGAACATAGGTCAAGATGAGGGCCTGGGATCTCACCAGGGTTCTTGAGATAGGTGTCTCCTAGGTGTCTACATATTTTATTTAACCTTTAGGGTCTACACCAGAGGGACAGAGTGGGGTGGATACCCTCAAATAACTTGTAAGGGACAATGTATTTAGTATAAAGGGTTAGCAAAGGTTATCATCAAGGCTTGAGTAGCAACAAGAAATCCTGATCAGTGACTTACCCATTTGTACTCTGGTAGCTTGGTGATATCTCAGTGGCTGAGGGTCTGCAAAGTGGAATAAACCCTGAAACCTCAATCTGTTGGGAAAGAAAAAGCGGCTACTCAATGATTCTGCTTTGTTGTTCTGGTGCTGCCTGCAGCTTCTCTTTTATCCCTGAGTTGTAGAGTTGAGTGTAAGCGTTTAGGACCTGGTGCTAGATGCTCAGATTCCACTCTCATTTTAAGTCAATTAGGATGTATAAATGTATTGCATACTAAATGGTTTATCCAGATGTGCTGTTCATGCTAATAATAATGTTAAATAGGATAAAAAATATATCTATGGTTGTATGGTGATTTATGAGTGTTCAGAACTGAGACTATATATCTGCTTTGAATATCCACATCTGGAGTATGTTGTATAAATGTTTTCCGATTCAGACCAGACATTTAGTACCTGCTGCAAATTTACACACCTGGATTATGTTATAAAAGTGGATTCAGATTTAGACCAGAGATTCACTACCTGCTCCAAATTTACACATCTGGAGTATGGTGAAGATGTGGATTCAGTTTTAGATCTGAGATTCTATACCAAAATCTTAACTCTCCATGCGCACACCCCAAAATCTAGTGAAACATCTTCCCAGAAGAGTGGCGGTCATTATCTTTATCATAAAAGCAGATGAGGATTACATGTAGAATGCGATGTTTAGAAGCATATATCACAAGAAGCATATATCACAATAATCTTAAACTCAGCTGTCTACAAACTTTGGTGCATAAAATGTGATTTTTGATGCCAAATCACATTCTGAATAATTCCTACCTCTTCCATACAATCTCTAAAATACATTCACTTCCATCTCAGCTCTGTTTTTACTTTACCCTTTCTTCTTATCTCTATTTGGATGATTTCTCTTGTTTCTCCTTTTTTCTTCTTCTTCTCTCCTATATGTCTTTTCAAGCTCGAGTCGATCAACGGCCAGAAGTCGCCTATTTCAGTCTTGCACTTGTACATTAAAGTGTATAACGGCAGGCGATTGAGTGGCGAGATGCAGGAACCAGCTGCTGGTCCATAGCTATTATACTTAAAGTATAGAGAGAGACAAAGCAGTACAGTGGAGAAAGGATTCTCTCTTTAACAGCTTATTTTCTTGATAGCTGCAGTCTAAAAGCCTCTATATGTTTCACTCCTGTTCATCTGCACTCAACACCCATGCCTACACTTAGGCTTTTATTAAAGGAAGGGACATAAATTCTCATGTGAATATGCTTTCAAAGACCCAAACGTCGACTCGCTCATTAGAAATAAAAGCCGTCTATATAGTATGTGAAATGTTTTTTTTTTTTTTTTTTTTACTTGCCAAGTACGGCCAACTTTATTTAAAATATCTTATTAATCAAGTTTCTATAAGATTGCGATGCAAATTTTTTTTACAATTTAGCAAAAATTGTCCTGATTTTGTACACAAGAGCAAAATGATGTAAATAGCACAAAAAATTATATTTTATTATTGTAATTTAATAACTCTTTGTTTTAAGACTCTAAATATATGATATCTCTAAATATCTAAAACAACTTGTTTGCTTGACTTTTCCTCCGTAAGCTTGTTTCAAAATTCATGGTTATGACATCACAAGACAACACATTTGCAAAGTCTCTAATTAGCACCAAAATCCGCCATGCGGCGATTAAAACCGTCCGTGTGGAAACATAGCAAAAGGTACCTTCCACTGGAAGAGTATTTACAACAATATTTTCTTTTCATGCTCATGCTTTCATGTTTGGTTTTACTAGTAATTACCATCAATTAGCATAAAGCATTAATATTTGTCCATGTCCATGTTTAATAGACATTTAGAACAGATAAAAATGTGCGTTTAAGTTGCGATTAATCACGTTATCTCATGACAATCATGCGATTAATTCATGATGAAATATTTAAACCGATTGACAGCTCCAATATACTGTGTATATAAACATATATTACTGGTAAAAGTTTATAACTCGTTTTTCTATTCCATTTTATGCGGTTTATTGCCTCGATGTAGTCTAAATTAAATGGAATATTTATAGTATAGTGTGTGTGTGTGTGTGTGTATATATATATTATTATTATTATTACTTTTATTTTATTTTATTCTTTTTACCAATTTTTTGGAAATGACAAACCGTGAAGCATTTTGGATTTTAAATGATATATTATATTTGCAAAATTAAGTATTACATTGGTGTTTATTATATCTGTTATTTTAAAAAGAAAAAGAAAAGATTTTATACCCGTTGCTATAGTATGATATGCGTCAGCTGGGTAAAAATCCACACACTATAAAATGCTTCCCAAACTGCCATGTTTGTTGATGTTAGCAATGCTGCGTAGGGCAGTGTTGATCCACCTGCATTTGTTATGACACATGTCAAACGCACTGAACGGCTCTAGCAACGTGCTAGCGTACGCCGAGAGATTGCCCTCGAAGTTAATACTCTACATTGACCTCTAATGACCGGCTAATGGTTTTTTAATGAGCTGTAATTGTGGCTCGGTGTCTTTGGCTTCTTTCTCTGACTCTAGGTTTAACACCCAAGCATCACATCACCGATATTAATCCGCCATCATAGAAGTGTTCAGAAGCCCTTCCGCATCCCTTCTTTCATCCTCACACACACACACACACACACACACACACACACACACACACACACACACACACAAACCCACACACACACCACCACCATTTGGCCATAAAGCAGAATAGGAAATCAATATAAGCTGTATCTGCTTTCCAGCCCACAAGACTGGGATAAATCCTAAACAGGTGTAAGGCTGAGATTGAGACAGCGTGTACTATCAGACTGCAGGCCATGACGTCGTTCAGCTTTGATTTCATTCCTGCTGCAGCACCGATATGGTTAAAATGGGCAAAAATCGAGAAAAGACTCCAACGAACAAATGCATTTCTAACTCATTTTAAATGCCTGTTTGGGAAATGCAAAGCGAAACACAAGGATTAGCAACAAAACAAAAACATTGATTGGAGGATTTTTCTTTTACATCAAATCAGCACAGTTGTACTTATTGTTATTTTTTTACAATTTACTTAAAGTTTCTATAAAATACATTATATTGAAAAAAAGTTTGTGGACCTGATCTTAAGATTGGTATGTGCTCTTTTTTAAACATCCCATTCCACTCCACTCCATTCGCTGTTATTCACTCCAATCTTCTGGGAAGTTTCACACGATTTTGTGGAGATTTGTAATAATATAGCCACAAGGGTGTGAGTAAAGTCCGGTGCTGATGTAGTTGAGGTGAGGAGGCCTGGGGTGCAGTCAGCATTCACATTCACCCCAAAAGGGTTCAGCAGGCTTGGAGTTCTACAGCAGGAGATCTTCCACTCCAACACATGGAAAGCAAATCTTCATGGAACTGGCTATATGGGCATTTGTCAAGCTTTACCAGGTTTGAGTCTCCTAGTACAGGTAAAGGGAAAATCTGATGATAGAACATCCAAAGGCATTTTATACAATTGTGCACCTCCAACTTTGGGGTATAGAATCACTGGAAAAGTCAATGTCCCGATCGTTTTGTTTATATAGATGATATAAAACCATTACAAGACTTGAACACTAGAATGTAAAGCTCTAGCTAACCAACCAACACACTACTTACACAATATATCATTCACATCATGAAACCATCATTACCAACCAGCCAATGGAAGCATGTTTAAGGCACCAAACGAAACAAACTTAGAATTAGATTAAATCAAATTGAGCCTAATACTCTACTCTGAGGTATACCTAATACAGATAATCTCTGACCCTGAATCATCTCTTGAGTTCTAATAAACCCATCGTAACTTGAAAATATCGCCGAGACTGGAGGATGTTTTTGATGAACATGGCCACCATCACAATAAAGGCTTCAGGAATTAGAAGGTAGCTGGAGTTCTACCCTGAGTTACTTGGTACAAGAGGATATTACACATGCAGGTTAATACTAAGTTTGCCCACTCTATACAAAGATCAAGAGTGTGTGTTTGAGTGTGTGTGTGTTGAAAAAATAGGATTGTGGCACAAGAGTTGAGTGACCAATCAGTGGAGAGTGCCTCAGGTTAAATGGCCAATTATGGTCCAGGGGTGCTGAGTGCATGCCACATGATTTCGAGTGCTTTCCAGACATGTTACTGTGACCTTTGGATCAGGAAAAAGAAACAAAGAGAGAAAAGAGAGCTATGGAGAGATGAATATTTACTCGATCAACACAACAGTGTTTGTCATGAATCCGAATTTAAACGAGTGTGAGTTTACTGTCACGGTCGTTAAATGAAAGGTCACGCGAAGTCAAAAAATGCGTTTCATTTATCCTCTCTTTTCTAACTCTCGTCCTCTTTTTCTCTCTCCGCCGTCACTCCGGGGGGGAAAGAGTCTGAGATTGAGGCTGTGACATGATTTGACATCTTGATCGTGGTGACTGTGGCAGGTGGCAAGCCACAGCATGGAGGCGACACAGTGCCTGTCAGCTTTTAGCGTTAAGACATGCTGAGATGTGAAACAACGTGACAGGCGTCTCTTCATCTTATGACATCATGACATGAGGAATCACTTTTATCACCTATTTACAATGTAAAATACATGACCTTGACTTAAACCTGGACTCCTGCTCTACTACTTAGCTACTGCTATAGCTCTTTTTATTACAAAACAATTAAGACACTTTTCCAGCCATATGTTTTTCTTCACATAAAACCGTTTATGATTTTCCCTTTAAACTTTCCCCCAAATCAGCTCCATGAAGCTGTGCTTTCCGTGAGTTGGTGTGGAAGATCTGCAAGCCTTTTGAACACCTTTGGGGTGAATGTGAATGCTGACTGAGTGTGTGTGTGTGTGTGTGTGTGTGTGTGTGTGTGTGTGTGTGTGTGTGTGTGTGTCAATCCAGTGTTGACACAGTTACACAAAATGATGGCGCTCTTCGTCGCAAGCTAGCACTGTGAGGCAACAAGAACTAGCGGTATCGCTTAGATGTTTATCTGACTGGCTTAGTTTACTAGTCGGCAAGTGAGCTGATGGTAACCTCAGTTTTTGTGGAATTGACTATGGTTTTATAAATCTAGCCGTTCACAATGCCATGAAAAAAAGGATGGAAAGAACATTTGGAGAACTCGTTCCGCACTGTTTACTTTTCATGTTAATATACATTTTATAAAATATCTGTGTGTCGGACAGGTGAGGAGGCTCTCACCATGTACATGGCGAAGAACAAGCTGGACCGGAAGATGGTAAACGCCACGCAGGGGGTGGAGGCGCTGCACCAGCTCGCTTCGTCTTACTTCATCGACCGAGATGGCACCATGCGCAAACTCCACGAGATCCAGATCTCCACCAATGCCATCAAAGTAAATGCTTTAATATACATATACTAAACATAAACAGTCATTTTCTCTCATCCTTGTCAACTTGGTTGATAATTGAGGATAATTTTAGCTTTGCTTTTATTTATTTGTAACATTTAATTTATTTAATTAATTGAACAATTAATTAAAATAAATACAAAGCTATGATACAAAGCTAGCAAAAAACCCCTAGTTTTACAAATACCCTGTGTAGCAATTCATGTAATTCATGTAAAAAACTAGAGTTTTTTGCTAGCTTTGTATCGTAGCCTGACATAAAAAGTTTGCAAAGCAGAGTACGACTTGGTGTCTAAAACATTTTGGGGAACATGAAGCCATTGCTTTCATTCCTTTGCTGTTTAATAAGGTATAGAAAGTTCATTTCTATTTCTTTGGTTCAGACAGACAGCAAATCATCACTTAAGATCAGATTAACAGCTCTACCTCTGCCATGTTAATCTGTATTCTATGTGACTCTCAGGACACGCCTCGGTGTCCATAGTGTTGTGATACATCGAGAAACAGTTTACCGACGACAAATCGATCTACATATCAAATATTGTCCCCAAATGATTAATAAATTATAAAAATAATTAAAATTATAGCACCTCTACTAATAAGTATATATAAATAAATTATGTCAAAAGCAATAAATCGCGATACAAATGGCAAGTTTTATCAGATGCAAACATTTTTAAAACTCCTCATTCCTGAATTTAATCACATATGCACTTTATATTCGTCTTAGTAGTTTTTATTATTAATAAACACGTCTCTTAGTTGTATTTTTTTCCTGGAAATGAGTGAGACAGTCCCTCTGACAGTCCCTCTGTCTCCTCGTCATCTTTTTATCTGCCTGCATGTGCAGTTTTTACTGGTAAAAGGAAGTAAAGCGTGAATAAGCAGAGTCAAATCGACAATAGCTGCTGATTCAGGAGAACAAGAAGCAGAGGCAGCATGCACACACATCTACACACACACACACACACACACACACACACACACACACACACACACACACACACACACACCACACACACACACAATACACAATGGATTAACTGACATACAGCACAAAGATTACACACAAGGACATATAAACATATACACACACACACACACACACAC
Source organism: Silurus lanzhouensis (assembly GCA_039877035.1). NCBI lineage: Eukaryota > Metazoa > Chordata > Actinopteri > Siluriformes > Siluridae > Silurus > Silurus lanzhouensis. The sequence continues at coordinate 8,918,585 of JBCEWE010000457.1, read as the reverse complement.
ACACACACACACACACACACACACACACACACACACACACAGTGCTCTTTCTGACCCTCACATGCTGCTCAAATCAAAGCTTGATTGATATATATATATATATAATTTGTTAATATACACTGTTATATTTATATACAGTATTTATCATATATTATGGTCTGTACAATATTTAGTTTGTTATAAAGCTTCATATACTGTAGAGGTTTTCCACCACAGTTTTGTTGCTACGGAGACAACAGAAGGTATTTTTAATGCCCTTATTTACACTTTTCCTGAAAACATCAGGACATAATTACTGTTCAGGTTAAAATGATAGATGTTAAATTTCCAGCATGTTCTACATACAGTTCTTCACTCACACTCGGGTCTCCACTCACACTGAGGTCTTCACTCACACTCGGGTCTTCACACACAGTTGGGTCTTCACACTCGGGTCTCCACTCACACTGAGGTCTCCACTCACACTCGGATCTCCACTCACACTGAGGTCTCCACTCACACTCGGGTCTCCACTCACACTGAGGTCTTCACTCACACTCGGGTCTTCACACTGAGGTCTTCACTCACACGCAGGTCTTCACTCACTCTCGGGTCTTCACACTGAGGTCTTCACTCACACTCGGGTCTTCACACTGAGGTCTTCACTCACACGCAGGTCTTCACTCACTCTCGGGTCTTCACACTGAGGTCTTCACTCACACTCGGGTCTTCACACTGAGGTCTTCACTCACACGCAGGTCTTCACTCACTCTCGGGTCTTCACACTGAGGTCTTCACTCACACGCAGGTCTTCACTCACTCTCGGGTCTTCACACTGAGGTCTTCACTCACACTGAGGTCTTCACTCACAGTCGGGTCTTCACACTGAGGTATCCACTCACACTGAGGTCTTCACTCACACTCGGGTCTTCACACTGAGGTATTCACTCACACTGAGGTCTTCAATCACAGTCGGGTCTTCACACTGAGGTATTCACTCACACTGAGGTCTTCAATCACAGTCGGGTCTTCACACTGAAGTCTTTACTTACACGCAGGTCTTCACTCATATCTTCATTCTCACTCAGGTCTTCACTCACATGCAGGTCTTCACTCACACACAAGTCTTCACTCACACTCAGGTCTCATACTCGGGTATAAAACAGGTATAAAGTGCTGTGTTGAGTGTCAGTGTGGTGGAAAAATAATGTTAATGTGAAAGCAAATAAACATTTGAGTAAAAGAAGAGCAGGAGCATGAACAACCACAACTGAAGGTCAAAGTGTGATCAATGTTCTGTACACACAACTGCCTACAGAGGATAGGGAGATAGATGGATAGATAGATAGATAGATAGATAGATAGATAGATAGATAGATAGATAGATAGATAGATAGATAGATAGATAGAGAGGGAGAGAGAGAAAGAGAGAGAGAGAGAGAGAGAGAGAGAGAAGGATAAAGGGAGATAATCAGAATAAAAATGTTTTCAATTAAAAATGAATGGAGAAAGAGATACAGAGAGAGTGTGAGAGAGAAAGAGGGACAAAGAAAGAAAATCATAGATAGAGATTCATGTAAATGGAGAGAAGAAAGAGGAGAGAAAGAGAGAAAGTGAAACAGAGAGAGAGAGAGAGAGAGAGAGAGAGAGAGAGAGAGAGAGAGAGAGAGAGAGAAACAGAGAGAGAGAGAGAGAGAGAGAGAAAAACAGAGAGAGAGAGAGAGAGAGAGAGAGAGAGAGAGAGAGAGAGAGAGAGAGAGAGAGAGAGAAACAGAGAGAGAGAGAGAGAGAGAGAGAGAGAGAGAGAGATGTGCTTGACAGGTACATTGCAGACAGTCAACAATCTTTGAATGCAGGAAGTAGCTGAGTGTGCACTGGGACGAACACACACACACACACACACACACACACACACACACACACACACACACACACACATATACACACACACACACACACAAAATGCATTTTTCTTGTTTTGTTTATCCTGAGTTATATTATTTCTTACCAGTTCACCTGTGTGTGTGTGTGTGTGTGTGTGTGTGTGTGTGTGTGTGTGTGTGTGTGTGTGTGTGTGTGTGTGTGTGCGCGTTTATATGTACTAATGGAATACATTAGACAAACCACAAACAGAAGGCAACAATTTCCAGTACAGACTCAAAGGTACTGTTACAGTTTGCATTAAAACCAATACAATTCCCATTATAACCATTTACACCATTAACAAGTGAATCTAGATACTTAATGGTCTTACGGTCTCTAATGTTGTCCAGCAGGTACCAACCTGTAATTCCACCAATAGAAAGCAACAGTAGCGAACCACTGGGACATTACAGTTTTCATTAAAATCAATAAAATTCCCATTATAACCATTCAAACTATTAAGTTCATTTGTGTCCTTTTTGTCCCATTTGGTGTTCAGTAGGTAATGAAATGTAATTCTACCAAATGAAAAAAAAAAGAGTAGAAACCCATCGGGACATTACAATATCCATTAAAACCAATACATTTTTTTTTACAACCATTAAAACTAGTAACTTGTTAACTCTGGATTCTTAATGGACTTCTTACGTTTCCTAATGTCGCTAATAGAAAGCAACAGTAGAGACCCACTGGAACATTACAGTTTCCATTACAAACAATAGAATTCCCGTTATATACATCAAAAACCTTCATTTCTTTGAAAAAATTTGAAACAAAAATTTTTATTGCTTTGTCAGCAATGAAAAAAAAAAATATATAACTCCAAGTCACTTCAAAACTTTACCTCTGACAGTTACTTAGAGTTGCTATTGAAGAATCCGTCTATAGACATAATCAGTCCAGATATGATTTGTCTCCGTTTCGACTTTCCGTCCTGACGCCCAACATAAAATCATCAAATGGCCTTTTTCTTAAAACTTGCTTCGTATGACTTGAGGTCATGCACTGACCTTCTTGTAAACACTTGAGTGCTCTTTGAAGTGTCTTAGCATCTCCACATTTCTCACTTTGAGTTCTGCCTCACGTTACGATGCGCTCGAGTCCCTAATATATCCCGACTGTTCTTCGCGCCGTTCCTCTTCGCCATGCGTTGACATGCCCCAGACACTTCAGCTCGCATTATAGATCATGTCACAGACAAACCAAGAGCAAGACAGTGGGTGTGTGATGGCCTCAGAGGATTTTCTTATCCACAGCTTTCTTTCTTTTCCTCTCTGCTTTTTCTCTCAGAACTTATCTTTACTGCATCAATCAAAGTGAAGATGTACACAAGAGGTAAATCTTTGTTGAGTTGATGAATCCTTGCTGCTCTTCTCCTTCAAGATACTTTAACTTTAAAGATGAGCAGTGCCAAGTTCTGGTCTCGGGGGCTTCTGTCTTTTCTGAATTTTGCTTAAAGGATGCTTGGGTTAAGATTCTCTCCAGACCAACCAGCATTTTACCCCCAGGCCATCAGTGGGGTCCTACCTGAATCAATCCACCTCTTAATATAATCATTATGATGCCACAGTGCTAATTTCTAAAGGCCTCGAGGCAGATAGATACCTTTGACTCCGACAACACGTGACGTGACTGCTGAAATCTGGATTGGATAAAAACATGTACAGACACTCCTTGCAGCAACACACCTGAAAGAATGAAATGAAGAATGTAGACTATTAGGAATAATTTTATACATATTCATGGGAAAAATATATTAAAATGTAAATGAGTGATTCTGATCCCCTTCCACGATGTATACCCCTTACCAGAACATTTGAAAGCTTAGATATCTCACTCTAAACCACAGAGGATCTTTTCAACTGGCCATAAATTCACCTGGAAAATGAGTTGTTCTGTTTTGATTTTGAACGGTGTTAAGTGTGTGCTAGATTTCACTGTTAAGTGTGTGCTAGCTTCATTTTGACCAGACATTATTCATCATTAACCCCTCAGATTAGAAGGATCTGCTTCTACAGATCTTGATATGCAGGCAATCGGACAACTTCCATCTTGTAACCAGCAAAATTGTAAGAAAGAAAACACAGTGTTGTGCAGTGGAAATAACTCCTCACCTGATTGGTCTGCTTGGTATGGAGATCCTAGAGCTCAGGTAAGCCTCTGAAAATCCAACAAACTTCACACAGAATCTTTTGAAGATGAACAGCACCGTGACATGGCCATCGTGTTTTGAGATGTGGGAATTGTTTACTCTGTGAGCTGGCTCTGGGGATGTTTGGGGATCTGTTTCGAAGCAAATTTATTTATTATTGAAGGATTGCTGAAGTGGAACACTCGGATTAGGAGGATTTGCTTCTGCAGCTCTTGACTTGGAGGCTTCCAATAATGCTACAGCACTGTTTTTTTTCCTGTACAACACTAGAAATATATATAGTACAAAGCCAGAGAGGCATAGTGGTTGTTTTGAGCATTGGGAATGCTTCATTTTATTGGTCTTCTTGGTTTGGTTTGGAGACCCTAAAGCCCTGACTTTTGCTTTGAAGTCTCTGAAGGCCAACAACCTTCAGATCAAAATTTTCAGAGATGAACTGGTGCATAAAGTAGCCATCGCTGTTTGAGTTGTGGTCATTGTTTACATTTTGGGCTTGCTTTTGGGATTGAAGCAAGCTTATTTATTATTGAAGAATTGCTCAGGATCAGGAGGATACGCTTCGACAGCTCTGGATGCAGAGGCTTTTATTAATGGTACACAGCACTGCTTCCATTGAATGTAACCAGCAATATATAGTTTATGGCCGAAACTTTGAAGGCTTGCTGAAGATGAATACTTGATTGAAGTGGATTTGCATTGTTTGCAATGTATCTAGATTTGCAAAGGCTCTGGTTGTAGTACAGTATATACCACAAAGACTCAAGACCAGTGGTGGACAGTAACAAAGGAAAAGTAATTTGTTACTGTACTTAAGCAGGTTTGGGAACATGCACCAAAAAGTTAACAATGAACAATTATTAGTAAAAGAAACATTAATGAGCTGATTGCTAAAAAGGAACTAAAATTCAATAATGAATTGAGTTTGAGAAATATGTGTTGCCCCATTGGCCCTCATAAGCACTGTTTAGTCACTTACTGAAGTTTAGAAGATCCACAGAAAGTTCTTCCTTGAACCTTTATCATTGTTATTTGACAAGTCACTGCACCCTGTTCCTTTTTGGGATTTAAAGGTTGTTGGATATTGCTTTCTTTTGCAATTGGATTTGGGCCAGAATTGTTTCCTACATCGAGAAGCTTTGAGGGAAAGCCATCAACCTTTCTGGCTGAAGAATTGCTGAAGAGGGACACTTGGATTGATAGAGATTTTTCTGCATGGATCCAAATATGATATATACAATTGTTTTGATAGAATGTCAGAAGAAAGAAACAAATGTTTCCAGTTCCCCATTGAACAGATAAAGCACCTTGTTTGATTGATCTTTCTTTTCAAGCCCCCAAAGAGCCATCGACCTTCAAATGGCATGACATGAAGTAATCGTCACTGTATGGACTGCAGAACACCAAACTTGTTTCACGAAACAAACAGTTCTAAAGCTGAATTTATGGACGTATCTCCAGGGTGAGGGATTGCTGAAGAGAAACTTCTGGATCAGAAGGATTTGCTCCAACATCTCTTGATTGAGAGATATACAATAATGGCTGTGACCACTGTTTCAATGAAATGTAACTAGAAATAGAAAGAGAAGATAAAGAGGTCTCTGAGCAGCTAGAATGTTGCCAAGATTCTAAAGCTAAGATCTTTTTCTTTAATCCGCAAAAGATCTATCAACCTTTGGAAAGCATCATGCCACACCATGAAGAACACTCTGGGGTGTTTTTTTGATTTTTGTATGTATTTTTGTTGTTGTTGTTCTTCTTCTCTTCGGAGATACTTGGGACAAAAATTGTCTTCAGACCAGACAGTTTTCAAGCAGCACTTATTGATTTCGCTCCAGGCTGAAGGATTGCTCAGGAGGAACACTTGAATTAGGCGGATTTGCTGCAACGATTCTTGCTTAAAAGAAAGAAAATGAAGGCGCTTTAATGACACACACACACACACACACACACACACACACACACACACACACACACACACACACACACACACACACACACACAAATTTCAATGAAACATGACTAGATAAAGGAGAAATTGCTTCGAATGGAACCTCACCATTATCTAGACAACCTACAGAGATCAGAGGGAAAAAATGCAACTTGGACTTTGAAACTTGTGTACATTTGAATTTCACCATAATAAAAAACTTGATCTACATTATCACTGAGGGACAACTTATTCTTCCTTCTGATTCGGACAACGTTCATGAAAAGTCAGCACATCCATTTCAATGTGCACAGTAGCTACACAGAGTCTAAGTAATATGACAAGTGTAAGTCAAGGACAATGTACAGAACTTCACTGATAGCTTCACTTTACGGTATTTGAAGACATTTAGAGTGTAATGACTTTTCCAGGATCTGCCGAAAGAACTCTTGGAAGGATGATGAAAGGATGATCATAATTAAAAAAGCTGAAGAAACCAAAGAAAATGCCAAAGAAAATGATTGTGCACTTCTACACCTCAATCATTGAATCCATACTGACCTCCTCTATCACCACCTGGAGACCTGCGGCATGTCATCCAGTCTGCTGAAAAGGTGATTGGCTGCAATCTTAAAACTCCTAGAGGACATGTATGTCTCTAGGACCCTGAAATGGGTAGCTAGGATTGGGGCTTTCACACTGGACACACTTTTTGAGTCTCTCACCTTTTTGGCTCAAGACTGCGATCCATCAGGACCGAAACCTCACGCCACAAAAGCAGCTTTTTCCATCTGCCTCATCAACCGAGGAGCCACCATCATCTCTGATCTGCGTCCACAAACTCTAACATGAATGTAAACTTCACACTGAACAATAAAGATTATTCACATTCTGATGAGGTTTGTTCATTCCTGCAGGCCAGAGCTTTTAAAGAAAATAAAGAAAAAAGATCTACACTTAATGGAGAACACAGTGAAGCAGTGAATCTTTCTCACAGAGTTTTTTGGGTCTTGCTTGAACCCTGAGAGATGGTGGGTTTGATTTGTATAGAGTGTTTTGTAGGTTGTTAGGATTTTTAGCTTTGTACTGCAGGTGAGCATCAACTACTGTAGACAGCTACAGGAGAACATTGGACGGTGTGAAAGAATTGAGGAAGGGTACAAGCTCCAGGGTTATTAGTTCAAGCCTGAGCTGGGGGATCTGCCTGTGTTTTGTATGCATATCAAGGTGGGTTTCTTCTTCTGGGTAGATAGGACATTGGTGAAATGAACTGGTGTAAACAAACATAATAACTCCCAGTAAGGAAGTGCAAGAAATTGCGGTTTAAGTGTTTTAACAATAAAAGTATATTAATGGAAATGTTGTAGATCAACATCAAACCCGGCATTCAGACATGGCAAGGAGCTTACTGAAGACCTTTCTAATGAGTGTGTATGATGCAAGCAGCAGCACTATAGTCTATGTAGAATTGTAATAATGGAGAAAAAAATAAAAAATTAGTTTCTACTTGAAATCTCAACGGCGTGACCGATTTCCCAGAAGTTCTGGGCGTTAGTTTAGAAGACAGAAATAATAAGATGCACCTTTTGGCCCACAAACAGCCCTGCCATTTTCATAATTACACAAAGGAATCGGATGGCATTGAACCCAGACGCTGAGAGCATGCTAATTTATGCTAGCTCGAACGCGTATATGGTACACAGTGCCGCTCTGGTGCATTGGGAACACAGCGATCATAAACCACACATGACTGTTTGTGTTAAATGCAAAAAGAAAAACAACATCAAAGTAAAGCAAAAAAAAAAAAAGGATAGGAATGAATTTGAATAAACCTTACACAGTGAGACTTCTTTACTGTTTTATTAATTAATTTTTTTAATACAAAACACTTCCCCCAGAGATCGAATCGCTCGTGTTCTTGTGGGACACCAAAGTTCATGTGCCTTTACTTTCCAAAGTCCCTAAAATAGAATTTCATTAGGAGGGCACCAGGTGACAGGGCGTAATAAGAATCGTGGCAGTCCCATGATGACATGATTTCGTCTTACATTCCTCTAACTGCAATTTATTCTCCCCAGCCACCAAAAAAAATTCTCAAATCTTTCACCCGGACATCTGTTTGAGGAGAAGCTGCCGGGCATGAATGTGATGGTCCTTAGCAGGAGAAGAAGACATCACTAGGGTGTCATTGGGAAAAGAATCTGGAACGTGAGACTCTCTGCAATTATTAGGGTTTCAGTGAGTAGAAGAACAGGACAGGACTCATCGCATTCGAGGAAAAAGAGCTTTATTTTTTTTATACAGGAATTTGTAATGGACTTGTTAATTGCAAAAAAAGAAGACTTGTTGATCTGGTGACATTTAGACAAAATGCTTTACTTGGATCATTTTCACCTGACGCATTTAGACAGGCTGTTGAAAGCTCCGAATGACTAACGTGGCAAACGGAGTGCGGACAAATAACAGAAAATAGGATTACGTTTTACATTTACGGGTTTTTTTCTTTATGAAACAAATAAACCCCCAGATGAAATAGTGGAAGTTTATAAATTGTTTTATTTTTTTTGTATATATTATTTCCTGGATAAAAAAAAAATCCTAATCGCCTACATATCTATCAATTTCCTTTTTTTTTTTTTTTTTTTTTTATTTCCAACCACTGCTTTTTTTTATTAATTAATCAATAAATTGATGAATTAATTTATTTTTGGTCTTATATTCACATTGAACATTTCCCTTCTCATCCAGCATCATCCAGAGGCTTCAACAAATTCACCCTGTGTCACATGATGTGTCTTGCAGATGTAAGCGAAAGGTTTTTCACAGAAAAGCTTTCAGAAATGTGTGATTCATAATAGTTTCGGAGTCTATTCTCCCTGAGAAGAGTCATAATAGAGTTATTTAAAAAAAGGCCCATTTTCACATCCAAATGTTTGGTGTTCAACATGACCTCTTTGCTTTCTTCACTTTCTTTTTTCCATGAGATTTGGGGGGGGTCTGAGAAGAAATTCTTTATTTTTAAGAGATGTGTTACCTTTATTAGTAGTTTCCTACCTACATGTGGTTCATCTGAGTAGTTTTAGTACTTCATCAATGCTGCCAGAGAGGCTCAATATAGCTTCAACCCATCATTAGTATTATATAAATTAGGGAATTAAGTAATTTTATTAAAAGCAGGTCTGCTGTAATTCTATTTTATACATTCTTATGAGTTATTTACACTGTTAGAGTTGGATTCTCATGCTAAACATAACCAATGTTTTTTTTTTCCTGTGTCAAATACACTCCTTCTGGGTTTATAACACCTTATGGTTAAAAGTGTGTGGACACCTGACCGTAAAAGTGGTAAATCTCATCCCACTTTTTAGTCTCCATTTGCTGTTAGAATAACCTCAGCTCTTCTGGAAAGAGGTTCCACTAGATTCCGGAGTGTGCTAATGAACGTTTCAGCTCATTCGTACACTAAAGTCAGGTACTAATGTAGGTGAGGTGATGTTCTATAGGATTGGAGCTCTATAGCAGGAGATCTTCCACTGCAACCCATCATATCTTCATAAAGCTGACTTTGTGCACAGGAGCATTGTAGTGCTGGAACAGGTTTTGGGTCTCCTAGTTTATTAGGTTATATTATTATATAGACATTTCACGCTCCCACATTCAAAGACGTCCTCTACAATCGGGTGCTTCCGAGTTTGTGAGAACATATATGGCTGGAAAAGTATATAATGTGTATATATACATGAGTATTATATATATATATATATATATATATATATATATATATATATATATATATATATATATATATATATATATAATGTATACAAATTCCATATAGAGAATATAGTACATGGTCTTTGGTTTTAGCATAAAAATATTGCATTTTTAACATCATGTCTATCTAGATTCCTTTGAACTGCAACACTATCAAAAGGAAGGTAAAGTACAAACAGTTGAAAATTTTTTTTTCTTTGCAGTAAATCAGAGACAGCGCGATTAGAACTTTAGCTTTGAAAGATGATTTTGTCTAATGGCCAAATGCTCTTAATTTTAAATGGAGGTGCTTCTGGGCTGCTCTGGCAGAGATAAGCTCTGGGGAAATACTGAAAGAAAGAGCATTAAACTTTGATAAATGTCAAGATTTTTTTGGCTCGTTTTCTTTTTTTTTTCTCGAAGACTTTAACGGTCCTCCTCAGAGACGAGAGGAATCAGTCTGGACCGAGCCGACGGTCAGGCGTTAATTAAGTAGGCGGTAAAAAAGATACAGTGTCAGGATCCCTACCTTATGCTCAAATGCTAAGGGGAGGTTTGAATTGTCTAATTAGGCTGCTGACTAAAAAGTTTAGTTGGCAGAGCGCTTCTAACTTTCCCCAGGAACTAGTGGGCAAGTCAGGCTGTTTGAAGAAAAAAGAAATAAATCCATTTGCACTTCACCTTCTTTTCTTTCGTTTCTTTAAAAGCAGAAATAAAAATCCTTTAAAGGTCCTTAAAAGGGGAAAGGAGGCTTTTGTTGCCGGTGGTGGGACCCACCTAAATGTTGTTAAAACCTTTTTAAAGTTCTCCAGAGTCATACAGTTTTAAAGTGGAGACTTTGTACAACTCCTACCATGTACATGAGCGTCTCCTCTCTGTTCGTTCGTCTGCATGCTTGTGTACATCGCGTGACTCGTTTCTGTTTATGCGTCTCTCTCTTTCTTTCTTCCATCTTTACTCATCACTTTTTGTTTGGTTGCAGGTCACAGAAACGAGAACCGGCCCTCTGGGATGCAGCACCTACGATAACCTGGACTCGGTGAGCTCGGTGCTGCTGCAGAGTCCTGAGAGCAAACTACACCTGCAAGGTGAGTCTCATTCTCTGTCTCATTCTCAGGTCGTGTCGCCTGGAGCCTGGAAGAAGCAGAATTTTATCAGATTTTTGTTTTGTAGTTGCTTTGCAGTCGAGGTGGTTTAACAGACAGACAGACAGACAGACAGACAGACAGACAGACAGACAGACAGACAGTTAGATAGATAGATAGATAGATAGATAGATAGATAGATAGATAGATAGATAGATAGATAGATAGATAGATAGATAGATAGATAGATAGAACTTTACCCCTGATTGAACTTTGCTGGTGAGATGCACAGAATTTTATATTTGCTGCATTCATTATGCATTCATCCTCCATCTCAATCCATGACTCAGAAAATCCTAAACCTTCTCTGTACTCAAATTTGCTTTCATTTTTTTGGTGCAAAAAGATTCCTGTAATATCCTGCAATCGTTTTTACATAAATACACTATAACCCATATAGTGTATTTATGTAAAGACGATTGCAGGAAGACATGTTCCACTCAATTTTGTGGAGATTTGTGGATCTCCATTCAGCTAAGTAAAATCAGGTACTGATGATGGTGAGCTGAGGAGGCCTGGGGTGAAGTCAATGTCCACATTCAATAGGGTTGAAGTCAGAAGAGGTCAGCGCTCTGTGTTTAATGAAGGGAAATTGTAATAATACTAATTATAATAAATGTTGGAGCCCAGAACCTCTTTAATAACCCTGTTAATGGTGATGTGAGTGGTTGTGGTAGCTCCACAGTGGTTAAGGTATTGGGTTACCAATTGGCAGGTAGAGGGTTCAAGCCCCAGTATTAACCCTCTGTGTCTTCATCATGGCTGGACCTCAATTTCACTTTGCTGTCATATACATGACAATAATAAAATAAAAAATAAATTGACCAAAAAAGCCTACTTTTGGTAAAGGAGTGGTTAAGCTGTTAAATTTTGGATCAGAAGGTCATGAGTTCAAATCCCACTACAAGTAAGCTGCCATTTCTGGGCACTTGAGCAAAGCCCTTAACCCTTGAATAAAATAAATAATTGTAAGTCACTCTGAATAAGAGTGTAAATGTAAGTAAACAAAATTTCTTTCTTAAAAAAGAAAGAATAAAATTAATAAAAAATATTTAAGTAAAATAATGTAAGAAACAAATATTTAAATAAAATACTAATACACCATTAATATGGCAGTCAACCTCCTTCAATTATTCTCTGAAATAAATAATAATAATAATAATAATAATAATAATAATAATAATAATAATAATAATAATAATAATAATAATAAGTTTTGGCTTTTGAGCTTCTCGAACAGCCGTCATTTCTCCTTCAATAAATTCAACATTAAATAAATCATTTCAGTAAAACAGCACAAAGACGCAACACGGAAGGGAAAATAGCACCTCATCAGGCGAAAGCGCTGTAATTGTGTTCTTGCTCCATTTATCATCCACTTGTACATCTGCTGTCTGTCAGAGAAAGAAAAAAAGACTAAAGAGATGAAAGACAGTCACAACTGCGGTTTTCGTTGCCGGCTCATATTGCTTTCAGCTCGATGTGTGCAGATTTCATCGCATGACTTTTCCTTACAGAACGCCTGTGAAAGAGAAATGTTTTGCTTCCCATTCAGCTCCCGAGCCCAGACACATGAATTCATCCTGAAGAGATTGCTATGTCTGTACGGATTTGGATAATGACGTTGTCTGTCAAACACACGTTCGACTTTTCTTTCGGCTCACACCTCAGGCATTTAAGATTATATCTGTGCGCATCTGCCGGATCGGCGTCGACGCGCTTCGGTATAAAATTGCTGTCTAGCGGCCGTGATAAAGCACAGCCATCTGTGGATTGTGTTGTTCAGCTAGCTACGAATAATTATAGGTAGGAACTTAGCATTCAGCTTCACCTGCTGCACAAGGGCCAGGTTTGTTTGTAGGAAAAAAATAAAAATAAATAAAAAAGCAGATGTTCTCAATCCGGCAGCTTTTTTTTTCCTGCTGAAGTGCTTAAAAACACATTTTGTGATTATTTGTATTCATTAGACGCATCTGTATGAGGTAATGAGGAAGAAAGTCTGACATAATACTCAGACTATATTTAACTATTGGAGCATCTGACTTTTCCATCCATATGAGGTTCTCCTCCAAAATGTGAGTACAATATTAGTGGGTGCGGTAGAATACAATTTTCCCAATTTTGTTCCAGCAATGCTCCTGCGCACAAAGCCAGCTCTATGAAGATCTGTTTTACATTAGTTGGAAGATGTGGAAGATCTCCTGCTATAGAGCTCCAACCCTATTGAAGATCTTTGAGATGAATACGAACGCTGACTGCACCCCAGGCCTCCTCAACTTCTCACCTACATCAGCACCCACCTTTATCAACTGGCTGAATGAATCTACACAAAATAGTAAATAGTAGTGGAACATCTTCCCAGAAGAGAGGATCTGATTATAATTGCAAATGGAGAACAACTGTGGAACGATTTTTTTCCAAACGGTGGAAGCATGTCTGAAAAGTCGGCATTATTTCTTCATCTTGTCATTCCGCTAAATTGTGGCTTTTTTCCTTCGCATTCGTCCTCGTCGTTAAACTCTCGTACATATAAACAATTTGCATTACTTTTATGACACTCCAGATGGCCAGTCCATATAATCGGAGACGTGCTGTCATCGCTTGTTTACAACATTTTACAGGAAGCTTAATGACCGATAGCATCAAAGGCTTTTCTCTCCAGCTGTTCCATCACTGGGAAAAAAAAAAAAACGTTCGGAGAAGAAAAAAGAAAAAGACGTGAAGGACAGATAAAAGATGGACCGAGATGCACTGGATTGTCCATGATGCTATCCATGAAATATTCATTAGCGCACCGCAAGGCACTCAGGGTTCCGGAGTAGCAGCAGGAGGCGGAGCAAATTCAGGGTCTCTCAACGGCTTGGAGAAGAACTCGAACTATTTCATTGGTTTATTTCAAAATATCTGCAATTTTTTTCCAGTGGAAAACATTTCCACATATACTCTCGATCACGAAATGTTCATATTCATGCATCTATCGATAGCTTCCAGTAGGATCAGGCTGTTCAATAGGGTAACCTCAGAGCTCTATAGCAGGAGATCTTCCACTCCATCAGATCTTAATGGAGCTGGTTGTGCACACAGCGGCATTTTCATGGTTTGGGTCTCCTAGTTCAATACATTTGTCCTCCTACACGACATTGTGATGTCATGTTAGCATAGATTTCAAGCGAGTGTATCTGACCTACATCTTTCCCTTGACATTATCTGGTCAAGTTTTTTTTATTTTTTATTATTTACTCCTAATCCAGAGCCGTGGTTCAGTCTTGCTAACATCATGCTATCATCACGCTGGCTCCTAACAGACCTCTCCTCAACGCCATAAACAAACGCACTATCCTTAAGATAAAAAAACAAGTAAAAATGTGTAAGGGCCAATGGAGAATATCTCGGGGGGGAAAAAAAAGTCTGACATTTCAGAAAATAGACGTGACATTTTGCAACACATGCGAAGCGCGGCGTGTCTTATTTTAGCGGGACGTGATGTTATTAAGTGTTCGGAGCCGAACGGGGAGGGTTGATCCACGCGACGGGATTTAATGGAGAAACAGAGGAGTGATCGCAGCAATCTGAGGCGAAACCAGGCTTCCGTCGCCTCCCATTAGGCACTAGACTATTTTGTCTGTATTTAATAACAAATTACAAAAGGTCACGGTGAAAACGATTGTTGTAGCCATTAAGAAAATTGCCTTCGAGTTTCCTTTGGGCCCTGTTTTCGCTGCACGCAGATGCGGCTTCCGAGGTGAAGATTCAGTTTGCGATTGATCGACATTTAAACCTTGTTTCCTAACTCCAATTTATTGACCATGTGCGTTCAGTGTGTATATTTGCATACATTTGCATATTCAAATACACTTTATATACAAAAGATTGTGGAGACCTGGTTCTTCTAATCCTCCGGTAGCTGAATAAACACTAATCCCCACAGCAACTAGTGGAAAGCAGAGTCGAGTCTAGAAGGGTCGAGGAGGTATCAAGGATGTTCGGGCCTCCTAGTGGCTGCCCCTAGCACCGAGGCTTCCCGGCCAGAGCGACGCCCTCTGCGGAGGTCTGAGACGGAGCGACGCCCTTTGCAGAAACCATGATGTCAGTGAAACCCAGGGGCCAGACGAACACCTTGAAGTGACTCTGGAGTGAAGCGGCGCCCTCTTTAGGGCTCTGGAGCGGAGCAGCACCCAAGGTTTGGGCATGAAGTGCCCTAAGATACTCTGTTGTCTGTTGGGGGGTGAGCTTCAAAATATTGCTTGTCTCGGGTGTGTCCTTGACTTGCCTGTTTAGGGCGCGGCAACCGCAACTCTTTAGCACCTCTGCTGGGTCCATCTTTATGGCCAGATTATTCTGTCAGTGATGGGTGATTGGGAGAAAAGGACCCAAATGCAGGACGCCACGGGGGTAATAGAAAGCAGACTCGGATGCACGTCCCGCGTAACCATAAAAGAGTGCTGCGAAAGCGAGAGAGAATGCCGTGGAGAGCCCGGAAGATCCTGACAAAAATGTTAAATAAATTTTCTTGGATTTAATTAGCAAACCCAGTTAGGTGGCTATTAGTTGAACATACAAGTAAATTCACACTCGGTGTTCATTCCATTTTGTAACCATCATCTGCGTGAAATTGTGATATTAGATGTACTTTTTTATCTGCGTATATGTGCCTTTTCACAGAGCTGAGCGACTTTGCCTGGAGACAATCAGCAAACAGAGATAATGACACACATTTCCATTTTACAGATGCAATAAAATCAACCTCAGCATCGTACGTGGCAGCGCACGGCCACCCAGATTACCTAGCGACAGATTTCCTTTCTTTCTTTCTTTTTTTTTTTTTTCCGAAATCTGTGTTGCATACTTTACTGCATCATGATGTCATTGTAGGGCTGCATTTAGGTCTTTCTCGTTGTGTCTGTGGTGTCGCAGTGGCCAGATTGTGTTGAGCAGATCTCAGAAGGGATTATAGAATAATAATCCATATCACTTGATTGTCGTAAAAAAACGTTGCCAAGGACAAGAAGTTACAGCAGTTTCGTGCATGTGCTGAACAAAATCGTGTTTCCAGTACAAGTCCGAGGTGGAGACTAAACAAACTTGTGTTCCGACTCTTGATATGTTCATGAGGTACCTCAGATTGTAACTATATTTCGCATGTAAAAAAACTAAAATAAAAACAAGGATTGCGTTCAGTGCACATGTGCATTGTACAGAAAGTCCTGTACTGAAAAGGTTTTTCGAGTCTTTCCACCTCGTCGCTCTACCCATCATTGTTGGATGAAATACATTCATATGAAATACAATGCGTTCCTGCACTGGAGGAAAAGTTCTAATCTGCGGCTTCATTATTTTTCTAGTAAAAGTAAAACTTCTCCTTTTCCATTTCTACTCGAGTAAAAGTACTTAAAGTTCTCGCTTTTGATTGTCCGTAGGTATGAAGAGTAAAAGCAGTGATGTATGAGAACTCATAGATGTGAATAATGGATGCAGTTCAGTGTTCCATTCTCCTGCACACCAGACCTTTATAAGGGCAGAGTTTTCTATAGTTACACACACAGCGAGAGAAGCTTTACTGCAGAGCCGTGGGGTTACGTCCACGCTTTAACCATGCTTTAACCACATGTCCTCATTAAACACGCTTAAAGTTTCCCTTAAGTGAGGAACACCATGTTTTCCTGCAATGTTCTGGAGTAAAAAGTTTACGCATTCTCTAAAAACGACATTCATGAACGTTATACGAAAAAATACACTCACTGTCCACTTGGAGTTTTTCCTGCTTTCTGCAAATCATTCAGGGTGTTTTGACGTCCACAAGCGGTTGGACGGTTTATACTTTGAAGACGAACCCACAAACAATCCCAAGACTTGAACGCAACTATAAAAAGATCCGTGTGATGTGTTGAGTAATTACAGGAGTAAAACACCTGTACAACCCCATTGTTGAGTTTTTCTCCTATACCTGCACATCCTAAAGAAGCAGAACACTCGTTGTCTTAGTGTTTGTGACCATACACCATTTTGTTGGATTTGTTCTAAAGTACTTCTGAAGCCGAGTGACCTTCTATTGTCGAGCAACGTAAACAAAAGCAGCTTTTGTCCACAAGCACAAGCTGCGTCTGCTTTGCCAACTTTATTCTTTCCCCATATTGTACTCCGCTCCATAACCTCCATCTCTGACCTCCATTGACAAAGACTGAGCTGCGCGACAGGCTTCCCAGCATGGCTGCCATTCAAGATAGCGCAGAAAAGCAGCACAGTTCGGAGAGATGGCAGGCTGAAAACGCTCCAGCCATACAGTAGCAAGGTCAACGCGAAGGGGGAATAGAAACGAGCTTGAGAGATCATTATTAACTCTGAGGTGTCTAGGCAGGCTTTTTTGATTTCGCCTCAAATGTTAGTTCAGCTAGACTTCTGGAGTTCGCCTGCACTTCTTGTGGAAGTATTTTGGTTTTATCTCGGCTCTCGAGCTGCACTATTTATTCTTGGTACGACTCATGAGAAAGGAAATAAACCTCCAAATATTAAGCAATGGACTTTCCTGATTGCTCCAGGTAGAGGATCTGTAATAATCATCTCTTCTTCCATTGCAAATTTTAGCTTCATTGATTCAGCAAATGCTTTTCCCTTTACCAAAGTGACCCACCAGCACAATCCAATCTAATCATCAACCAGAGAAGGTCAGGGTTAATAGTCCTCCACGACAGCCCAATAGCGATCCTCTGGCAGCCATCTGAAAGATCTTTAGCTCAGAAGCTTAATCAGATACCGAGACCAGAGTAATTTTACACCACGCTGATGGAGATGGGGCTTGCATATCTGTAAGAATTCAAAACAGAGCTACATGGCCATGGTAAAAAAATTCGCTACGTGTTGCCAGGGAGACTGGATCTGTTATTTGGATGCACTGTTTTGGATTGATGGGAACAGTCAGGGAAATTGTGCGTGGGGTTTGCATACAAATTAAGTCTGTAGTTCTCCTGCTACTCTCGAGCGTTCATTTGAAATTGGACCTACGGTGTTTTGGGTAAATTGGTCTTTTACAAAAAAGACAAGGAACAAAATCATAGGGATAAAAAAGCACAGCCTGACAAAGCACTCTTTAAGGCAGAGGAAGTATCTTTTTAAAGGTTTTTTTTTTTGAGAGAGAGATTTCAAAGGTCAAACACGTCGCAACCTTTTTAATCACCATAAGTCAGCACACCTAAAGCTCTTTTTCTGGAGATTTGGACAGGAGAATAGGGAAAAGCTGTGCTGTCGCCACTGACATAAATCAGAAAGCTAGCGCATGCAGAAGCTTTCATCTAGGTATTTCTGGTGACAGGAGAACACAAGAGTTCCTTTTCTCTCGCACTTTTTCAAAGCGCTGCTCTTTTTGCAAAGCTTTGTTATCTTTAGGCCTGGGAAGCCCTGATAACAGCGAACGATAATGCAACAAAGAGCCGCAGAGCGATATTGCATTTCTTTCTCTAGGTTTGGATTTAGATTGAAATGCTGAAGCAAAAGGAAAAAAAAAAAAAAAGACATCAAGGGAAGACTCCGATTAAACCTGCGTCATGTCTGGGTCATGTGGTTCAGAGAAAGAAAGAAATTGCATGCAGCAGTCAATGAGTAAGTGCCTTTACGGTGTATGTGTAGCATGTGAAGCGTAAAAAAGATGGAATGCTTTTCTACAGGGTGCAATCTATAGAAGATCTCCTCTAGGAAACGGTAAAGGTGCTATTAATGAGAGAGATTTCACCATAGACAATATCGATGCATAGCCAAATATATCATACATTAAAGATACACATGAAGCAGCTACCGAACCGATTCAAGTCAAGTCAAGTCAAGTCAAGTCAAGTCAAGTTTATTTGTATAGCGCTTTTCACAACAGACATTGTCTCAAAGCAGCTTTACACAAATCAACAGTGAAGGTGAATGGTGTGAATTTGTCCCTGATGAGCAAGCTGTGGCGACTGTGGCAAGGAAAAACTCCCTTAGATGTTATGAGGAAGAAACCTTGAGAGGAACCAGACTCAAAAGGGAAACCCATCCTCATTTTGGGTGACATCAAGAGTTTGATCATAAATCTTTCAACAATACAGAACACTGGAGAGTGAGAGCTAACATGAGCACTGGAGTATAAGAT
>JBCEWE010000457.1:8812093-8894593 GCA_039877035.1 Silurus lanzhouensis | reverse complement strand
AACAGGCAGAAAATAAATAAATAACACAACAACTTAGTAAACAAACAAACAGGAACAAAACAAATCAATTAAGATGTATGTGCATCGGGGGCTGTCAGCGGAAAAAATTCAGGGCTGGAAATAAAGTTATGAAAAACAATAATTTTGAGTCGACGCTGGTTTGAATTTATCTCGGGGAAATATTAAAAGGTAAAATGATTTTTTTTTTTTTTTTTATGAAACTATAAACCAATTCTTGATTAGATGCTGAAATCATATATTGAATTTTCATTATATTATCGCCAAAAACATTTTTGTGTAGCAAGTAAAAAAACAGTGCTACATTCACATTCTATTTAACTATTACATTTAGTTTTATTTGTTTGCCATTTTTAACAGTGAATTTTGTCCCAAATCAGCTTCATAACGAAATAAACAGATTCTCAATATAAATTGTCAATTCATAAATTAGTGCCTATAAACTTAATAAAACAAGCCGGAGGAATGAGGGAATAAAATTCAAGAAGAAACCTTGAGAGAAACCAGACCTTAAAATGTTCTCATCAAGACCCCTGATATTCATTCATTATAGTTTGTTGAAGTTATCAAGTGTTCACTGATGGAGACTGGAGAGTGCAGAACTTTTCATAGCAGTTGAAGTCTTGAACCATGTAGCAGAACTGTTCATATTAATTACAGTCCTTAATCTATCTTCATGGCTATTAAGTAAAACCATCCTCAATCATCTCATGTATCTTTAGGCTGTTCATGTGGGAAGATAATGATTAGCAGTGAGTGGTTTCCAATGTTATGAGAACTTCATCCAGAAGCAGGCCATCAGGTAAAAGCAGAAGGTCTGGAGACTTTACCCAAAACCTGTCTATTGTATAACTGGGCTATAGTCTGCCATCTGCTTCCTCCCTGTAATTTTACCTCCCTGGTTAACATCTGCTAAAATACAGCTGATTTGCTGTTGTAGAATGTTAGTCTCATTTTTAGATGTAATACAGCAAATAATATTTGGACTAGCGAAAGAAAGAAGACCACCAAAGAAACTAACAAACAAACCAAAAAATTCTAAAATTCCACAGGAGCATTTCAATGAGCATTAGACGTAGCGATACATGGGCATTGGAAAACTAAGACCTGTTTGAAATGATTTAAGACCTAAAACAGCAAATTTAAGACCCCATGGGAAACCCTGTCGAGTGGAACAATCTACATCTTTAGGCTTTTCATGTGGAGAACATAATGAGGTGGTCTCCACCTAGAAGCAGGCCATCAATTATTCAACTTCATCATTTATAAAGTTGAATAAAAGAATGTATAAGTTTAGGGCCTATAAGTTTGTTACTTGTAATTATAAGTTCATTATAAGAAACCTTGAGAGGAACCAGATTAAAAATAAATAAATAAATAAATAAATAAAACATCTGGGTGTGATAAATATCCATTCATTACAGTTCCATCATTATTGAGATGTACAGTTAGGCACATAAATGAGGAACTGTCCATGCAACCTGGGGTCCTGAACAATTGTGGCAGACTGTTGATATTTCTTACAGTCCAAATCTATTCTCAGAGTTGCTCAATAACTTCATGGATCTTTAGGCTGTTGAGGTGGAACGATCACTCAGCTGCATGGAGTGTCTACTGTTGAGGAGAACTCCATCCAGAGGTTGGGCGTTTGGATGAATCGGGCATATCCGAAGAGAAAAAAGAGACATAACAGAACAGGACAACAGAAGGTCTGGAGAGCAGAAAGGGAAACACGCTAGACACTAGAGACATCTGAGGGTGCTTTTAATCTACATATGACAGCAAAATTGCAAGATTGGAATTATTTTGTTCAGTTTGGATCACTTTCATTCACATCCGAAAAAAGCATACGCATGCAGTCAGTGTGAAGTAAATAATTTCAATCTGAAATGTGTTTGTGTGTCACATCCAGTTGAGTGCATATTAAATTTATGCAAGGCTACTGCTCTGTACTTTGGTTTAGTTCAGCAAAAAACAAAACAAAACAAAAGATTTTTGGTTCACGGTCAAATGGCTTTCTCACTAGAGTTCCCTCAGAGCCAAATGCGATTCTCTGTGTTCTAACCTGCCTCTAGAGCCGCAGCGAGACCACAGCGAGAACACACTGAGAGATGCCACCCTCATGGCGAAAGAACTCTCATCACAAACCAACACACTGGCAGAGAGATGAAAATGGCTTTTTCGAGCAGACGGAATGACTGTAATCAAAACTCCGGGCGTACGGATAATCAGAAACGTCTACAGCTTCATCTCGCTCTGTTTAATGTCATGCGATGTCAAAGCCCGAGCCACACATCAGACATTCGAGTCGTGAAAAAGCGGCATGTCGGAGAAAGCTGCTCGGCAGGCCGGGCAGAGCCACCTCTGTAATGCCGTATCATTTAGAAGATTGATGCCAGCGTGATTCAGTTCAATTCTCTGGGATGCCAGGCACCCAGCTAGCTGATGAAATCTCTCCTGCGTGACCTGGGGGTCGGCTCTCAATTGAAGTTGGTCAATCTGGAGTGTGTTTCTGCTTGGACCAGCGGGCCGATAAATCAGCCACGAGCGCAGATTGCTGACCCTCTTTCCCCATGAGCTCGGGCCGTACTGTTTTTTTTCCTTCTATCGATTTGGGGTTGGGTTTTTCCACTTTCAGGCGGTGTCTATGACGGCTCGACATTTCTGCTTGTAAACTTTTATTTATGATAGAACTTTTCAGTGGGTTCAAAAGTGAAACGATATGATAAATCAATGTGGCATGGTATCCCATGGTATACCCAGTGGCATGGTATCTTTGTACTTTGTACTCTGACTCTAATCAAATTGTCGTATTTGACTCTGATTAAGTGCTCTGACACATATTGGGTAGTCTGAATAATCTCCAATTGAAATAATATAACTTTATACTCTGACTCAGATTAGATACCATGTATTTTGAATTTGATTGTGTGATGTGACACAGATTGGGTAGTCTGAGTACTCTGCTTTTGACTCTTACACTGATTTGGGTTTTCTGATTGTGTAATATGACACTTAATTGTTAAACTTTATATAATTTTTAGAGGTGTGCAAATATATTGTTTTGTTTGCTTGTATTGAGTGCAAGGGCAGAATAATTGAGTGTGTGTTTAACAATGAAAACAATAAATTGGGAGGAAGTAGAAGAAGAAGAAGAAGAAGAAGAAGAGGAGGAAGAAGAATAAAGACCAATTGTGCACATCGATGTTGTCCCAGTAATCACGAGGTCCGAGTCTATAAATGGTAGGGAAGAAATTACATGTTGCACCAAATTACAGGCTGGGAGTCAGAGGAGCTGTCCATGGTACTGCTGATGACCATGTTGCTGACACTACACCGGACGTATTGGCGTGTGAGCTGGACTCGCACTTAGCCTGTAGTTATGTGTCTCCAGTTTCCGACAGAAAAACAAACTCTTCGTTATTCGCATTATGGGAAAGAAGTGGTCGATAAGATCATTTGGTGTAAAACGCAAGCCGATATGACCACGACTGAATGATTGATGAGGGTAATACACACAATTTTCCTCTGACTGTATCGTTTTGCCCTCTTTATAATTTTTTTGCCCCGTGTTTGAGAATTTGAGTACACCGGTGTTATTATGATTGATGCTATAATGCAGCTGTATGGCAATAAAATTTCCCTGTAAATGATTTCATGAATAGATCGATATTTTTCAATACATGTCTCTTTTTTTACGATGCTGAAGAGACCAACGCTTTTAAAAACGTCAAGCTGAGTGCATATTACAGAGCTCTAATAACAGCATCCTGTTCAGAGGTTGTGTAATTGCTTCACTTATTGCCACCACCGTGTGGAAGTTGGCAGACGTAGTGAAAAAGTTAGACATATTTTTTTTCTCTTCTTGTGGCAATGATTCAAACTGAAGTCAGTATGCTACAGAAAGATTACCCAATTAGAGTCAAACTACCCAATTGGTGTCAGAGTACCCAATCAGAGTCAAAGTATAGAGTACCCCTACTCAGAGTCAAAGTACACAGAGTACCCAATCTGAGTCAGAGTATAAAGTCATATAAATCAGTCGTATAAGTCATTTAAATGCAGAGTACTGAGACGACTCTGTCAAATTACACAGAGTCAGAGTACCCAATCAGACTATAATGTCAAAATACTATTTCAAAGGCAGAGTACTCAGACTACCCAATCTGTGTCAGAGAGTACAAAGAGTTCCTAATCCATGTCAGAGTATAGTCATATAATTTCTATGGCAGAGAACTACCTGATCTGTGACAGAGTACCTAATCAGAGTGAAATTACACAGAGTACACAATCAGAGTCAGAGTAGAAAGAGTATCTAATCTGAGTCAGAGTATAAAGTCATAACATTTCAAGGGCAGAGTACTTAGACTACCTGATATGTGCCAGAGTATCCAGAATACAATTACAAAGAGTACCTAATTTGAGTCATTATTGTCATAATACCATTTCAGAGGCAGAGTACTCAGACTACCCTATCTATGTCTGAATACACAATCTGTCATGGTGCTAATCAGTCAGCGGTACCCAATTGCGGTATTGACGGTACCCAATCAGAGTCAGAGTACCCACATTACAAAACCTCCAAACAGGATGCTGTTAGTAGAGCTCTGTAGTATGCACTCAGCTTGATGTTCTTAAAAGCGGTGGTCTGTTCAGTATTATCAAAAAGGGACATACATTAAAAATATCAGTACATTTTCAGCCTGGCATTTGAAACATTTTTCAAAAGAAAAATAAAACTTAAAATAATATAAAAATCTTAAACTTAAAATAACTGTTAAAGAGAGAGATTCAGAGTTCACAGACTACCGGATCTGTGTCAAAGTGCACAGAGTACCCCATCTGAATGAGAGCACTAAATTAGAGTCAGTGTACCTAGCCAGAGCACCCAATCAGAATACCCAATCCATTCAGAGTACCTAATCAGAGTCATACTACCCAATCATTGTGTGAGAAAGAGATCTAAAAGACTGGATGCTCAAACCACCATTTATTTCAGCAAAATTGTGCCTTCTTTTCATAGCAACCTGGTAAAGTTTAATAACCTGTAAAAGCTGAAATTGTGCGCTCTGGTAGTTCCAGTGCCGAGAGCAACTGCATTTCACTGCCACTAAATGATGTATGATGTGTAATTAGATGAATCGGCTGTAATTTATAGAACAGACCACCGGGGGCAGCGCACTGAACCAGTTTCAGCGGCACAGAACACGCGGCCCAAAGTTTTCAGAACAGCAGCACGTGCAAGACTCGGCAGCTTTTACTCCATTAGCTGTACTTATTTGTCGCCACCGTAATCTAAAGAACCGAGTTACGCCTTAAATCCCTGAGCGTAAACGTCTGCAAGTGCGATTCGTCTAGCTGTTATTACAGCAGTCATGCAGAACAGAACAGAACAGAACCGTATCACCCATATGGACATCTCCGTCTTTCCGTCTTTCGGCCGCTTGTCGCTCGTCACGTCTTCACTTTTTGCCTCCCCGGAGAACGATCTATTACGAGACTGGAGTGAAGTCGCTTCCGAGATTCGACATCAGTACGTTGTGTTTATGAGATCTTGACAGCTGTTTAGTTTTCTGCATTTCCCGAAAGTGTGAAAGCAGAGAGAGAAAGTGTGAGATAACGTCACATGTAATCTGGGTGATGGCTAGAGAGAGAAAGAAAGAGAGAGAGAAAAAGAGAGAAAGAGAGAATTGAAGGAGGTGAGAAAACAACAGTAGTAAAATTTTGTGGAAGAACCAAATATGACTCACACAAATAATTTGGTTCCAATTACTGTGTCTATCTATCTATCTATCTATCTATCTATCTATCTATCTATCTATCTATCTATCTATCTATCTATCTATCTATCTGTCTGTCTGTCTGTCTGTCTGTCTGTCTGTCTGTCTGTCTGTCTGTCTGTCTGTCCGTCCGTCCCTCCGTCTGTCTGTCTAATTATTATTTATTTAGTTATGTACACAATTGTTAATTTTATCCTCTGTCAGTCAGAAGATACATAATATAGACTATATGGCTAAAAGTAAGTGCACCCCTCAAATCAAACTAAATTGCAGTACAAAGACAGTTTACACACACATGCGTTTACACGCATTTCTGTGATCTACATCTCTCATGACATTGTGCTTCTTTTTCCAAGACCAAAATGTTTAAACCATGAATATGGAATAGAAAATGGATAAATGAGGATTATGTTTGAGATTTTGACTGTTCCTGATGTAGTGTGAATGAGGGATGGCGGTTCTCATTACACAGAACGAATTGGTTTGAGAGAGAGACCACAGAGGGGATGAGTGCGAGAGAGTGTATGAGATGAAGCCTCGGAGAGAATGAGGGCAAGAACGAGGAAGTAAAGAGGACTGAGAGATGTTATAGTGAACTCGGGGCCATTGGCATCGTTGTTGCTGCCACTGAGCTGCACTCATCTGTAATCTCACCATCTGGATTCATCCACAAATCACATTAAAGTCTCAGACCCAGGAAGACATCATGCTAAATGAATACTGGCTCTCAGATGGAGAGAGAAAGAGAGAGAGAGAGAGAGAGAGAGAGAGAGAGACACACACACACACACACACACACACACACACACACACACACACACACACACACACACACACACACACAGGTGCCATCTCACTCTTTGTTTCAGATATGAATCAGCTCTAACACACCTCCAGCTCTCGTGGCACCACAGGCTTTTTTCACATCGGCACCTAAGTACAGAAGGGAAGTGTGTGTGTGTGTGTGTGTGTGTGTGTGTGTGTGTGTGTGTGTGTGTGTGTGTGTGTGTGTGTGTGTTTGTGTGTGTGTGTGCGCAAATATAGAATAAATAAAGGAGCAAACCCAATCACCACACATAACAGTAGCCTCTTCGCTCTTGTCTATAAAATCAACAAATATGCAAATTACAGGATTATGAGAAATTTTCACCTCCATCGCTGCTGCGTGAAAAAACACCACAGAACTTTCTGCTTATTTCCTGGATGAACAATAACATGCCCATGGTCCAAACATCTGCATTATTGCAAAATATTCATTCATTTATTGTGTGTGTACATATACAGAGTTAGGGGGAAAAGTTTACATCCCAGATTATGGGTGTTATGAAAAATAAATAAATAAATAAATAAATAAAAACGAGAATGTGACACGGGTTAATTGTAGAATCTCTAGTCAAGAATATTGACTTCAAAATGAGAACTGCAACTCTTAAATAATTACATTTTATTTATTCATTTTTAAATGATTACTTTGACTTTATAATTGCTCGTTCCTCTAAAGGTGTATTCTGTACTCTGGTTGGATACTTTTACTTTAATTGGGTACTCCGATTCAGATTGGGCACTCTGAGTACAAAGGCTGATTATGACAGATCAGGTATTAGTTTCGGACTCTAATTGGGTCCTTTTTGTACTCTGACACTGATTGGGTAATCCATCCCACCTCTGTTTGTGTACTCAGACTCTGATGGTGTACTCTCTGTTCTCTGACTCTGATTGGGTACAATAACTGAGATTGGGTATTCTGAGTACTTTGGCTGATTAAATACTATGGCACAAATTGAGTATTCTTACTGAGTACCCTGACACAGATTGGGTAATTTGACTCAGATTGGGTATTCTAAGTACTATGAATGATTTAATACTATGGCACAAATTAAGAGTTTTTATTGGGTACCCTCTCACAGATTTAGATTTTGAACTCTGACTCTAATTGGGTACATTTATACAGATGGGGTTCTCTGAGTACTCTGATTTATTAGGTGTTTTGACACAGATTGGGTATTCTAATATTCTTATTCTTATCCGGCATTTATACACGCACATGAGCTCTCCTGAGAATGTCACAAAGAGAAAAAAAACTTTTTTATTTTAGACAGATTTTTTTTTTTTATAGTGTTTTAGCTTCATGGCTCTCAGAATAAAATAAATAAATAAATAAAATAAACAAGCTTTTACAGAGCACTAGAAACACTCTGGATATTTCTGTGCCACTTTTCTGTCTCTAATGCACTCGCTCCAATACGCCTTGAGTACTCTGGACATCGTCTGTTCCCTTATTTAACCACCTCACTTCTCTCTCTCATGAACTTTCTCTATCTGTGCCTTAGAAACAAATACTCGATTTTTGTTATTTCTCTTTCAATGACTCTCTCACAGCACACACACACACACACACACACACACACACACACACACACACACACACACACACACACACACGCATGAAAGGATATTATGTGTGGCCTGGTAAATAAGCCGAAACAGATCAAGACAGAATGCATCAATCACGGCTGCTTTTTATCCCATTACAGAGAACCCCTCCCACCCGTGAGGGACGTTTCAATGTCAAACCAAGCTGCGTCCAAACTTCATCAATGTGTGAACACACACACACACACACACACACACACACACACACACACACACATTCACACCACATACACACACACCATTACAGAAACAAAGTCCTGCTTTTTTCTTACTCGTCATGTTTACCAGATGAATTTGCCTCGTGTGTGAAATGCCTTTGCTAATGATCGAATATATACAGCGCTCACAGAATCACTCCGTCTTACTCTGGTTCGCATTTGCATCATCATCTTGCCAGCAGAAATTACACCAAATTGGGCGCCATGCAGAGAAAATCATTGCATGCAAGATTCTAGTCCTTACACACTGGTATTTGGGTGGGATGAGGGAGGAAAACTGGGGGAGTCTTGGCCAACTGCTCACTGCTTCATTATGCTCTTTTGGAAGATTTTATCTCTCTGCCAATACTAATCAAGTGCCATTAATACTGAGACTAAACCAAAGTCAGAGCCTTAAGTACTGATACTAAGCATGAGTCACAGCTAAACACTGATACAAAGCCTTGAAGACTGACACTAACCGAGACTCTGTGCTTCAAAGACTGACAATCAAGAGACCGAGCATTAAATACTGAGACTATCTCTGAGTCAAAACTGTCAAGACTGAGTCTAACCAAGAACCAGAATAATGAGACTCACCAAAGTCAGAGTCTTGAAGACTAACACTAACCAAGAGACAGACTGAAGTGTCTTTGCTAATGATCACAGCTTCCATTTTATTCTGGTTCCCTTTTGCATCGTCATCATCATCATCTTGCCAGCAGAAATTACACCAAATTGGGCGCCATGCAGAGAAAATCATCGCATGCAGGATTCTAGTCCTCACACACTGGTATTTGGGTGGAATGAAGGAGGAAAGCTGGGGGAGTCTTGGCCAACAGCTTACTGGTTTATCATGCTCTTTTGGAAGATTTAATCTCTCTGCATAGACTGATCAAGTGCCATAAATGCTGAGTCTAAACCAAGACTAAGACTAATCAAGAGCCAAAGCTTTAAAGACTGACACTAGCTGAGACTAACCAAAAGTGAGAATCTTCAAGTTTAGAACAAAGCAAGACTTAAAGTCGTAAAGCTGAAAAAATCCAAGTGTTCTAGTCACTTAGTGTTTGGAGATCCCGTTGTTCTTGATGTACTTCTACAAGGTTCTCGATACCTACCACTGTATTGATTCTCTGCAGGTCTCCAGGTGATTCTCCCCGAATACCTGCAGGAGAAGTTTGTGCAGTCTGCTCTAAGCTACATCATGTGTAACGGCGAGGGAGAGTACGTGTGCCGCAGCAACCAGTGCATCTGCCAGTGTGCTGATGAATTCCCCCAATGCAACTGTCCCACCACCGACCTGCAGATCATGGAGAACACGCTCCGGGGGATGGCCGAGTCCTGGGCTGCTTCGTACAAGGACTTTGAGAACTCAGGTAACAGTTTTAAATGCTGTCCAGTCCTAGTTTTTCTGGTCATGACATGCAAATTGTTCCTCTTGAAATGTTAGTCAAATTCTGCTTCTTTAGGCTTTGGTTCTCTGTATTGTAAATATGAAGTTTCTAAATTGATAATTTAGCTGCGTTTTAATCTGTAATCCATTGTGAATTTTTTTCCCCCACAATCTGTGAGCCACCTGACTTGAGAGCAGCTCCGCATGCTAACGCCGTTCAGTCGATCTCCAATAAAGCAGCCATGAATTATTCACAGGCTGTCACGCCTTCTGTCGGAGACGACAGGCTCTTCACGACAGTCAATTTTAGCCTTTCTGCCCGGATCCACAGAGCTCAGTGTGATCAAAAAGCTCAGGGAAGATACACATTTTACAGCGCAGAGAAAAGAACAACGCTTGCTTCGGGGGCCATTTTACAAGCGGGCGACTTCTCGTGAATTTCATACACAGCGTGCTATACATCATCTTTTCGCACATTTCAAGAGAAACCTTAAGCGTTCACAGTAATTACGGCATGATGGATCCTTCTACGAGTCTTCTCAATTTGTCTCGTGCAACAATGTTAGCAGGAACGTCAATTTCAATAAACAGGTGACAGCGTATATGGAAAGACGATGTGGTTCAGACTACATACCATGTTGCATTCTTAATTTTTGGTTTTAAGGTGTGGATGTATTTTTATTAACACCAGTTTGCTGGTATTGCCGCTGAATATCACATCTGCTTGGTGGAAGTTAATGTAATTAGTTACTGTACTTAAGTGGATTTTTGGTGTATCTGTACTTTACTGAAGCATTTCCATTTGACTTTATCTTCACTCCATTTCAAAGTCAAATCTCTTACTTTTTACTTGTTTTGATTGGCGCTTGGTGTTTTTACTGATCACCAACATACATTTCAGCATCAGTTTAACAGCAAGCAGAACATTTAGAAAGGAATAAATGATGAAGAAACTCTGCAGGAGCTCAGGAAGCTCAGAAAGAAGCTTTAAAGCAGTGTAATTTAATGCCAGTTCACTAAATGGGAAGGGGAAAAAGTGAGGACACAATAGGATTCAGATGGTTTCTGTATGGCTGGACAAAAATATAAACCTTACAGCTAAATTGTATTTGCTTTGTGGTCTGAAAGAGTTTTTAACTGGACAACTCTATAATTGATGCACTGAGGCACTGGGCAGCTAACGATGATGTCAACCCAAGAAAAACATGCATAATAATACAATAAATGGTCAGCGTCATGTCAGGAAACAGGAAGTGAACCAGATGCCAGCCTGCATTGGATGAACCAAACATCACCCTGGGCCTATTTGGATTGGTATTGAGTTCCACCGTATTGTCTGTTCGTTTCGAGACACTCAGTGTCCCTCATCTCATAAGCAGATGAGCCGATATTTCAACACGAACAAACTCTAATGGCGGGTTTGTTTATGCAACTCGTGAAACCAGCGCGCCACACCACGCGAAGCCAGCAGTCGCCGTACTCCCCACACGAGAAAGAGGAAAAAACAAAAACTAAATAGGTTTGGTTCCTCTCTGAGGACATCGTTTAATATCTACTTCACCGGCCTCGCAGCTTATGTATTATTAACAAGCAATAAACGGCCCAAATAAAACCTGACACTCACATATACTTATAGTGAACAGAGGACACTCAAATTGAGTTTGAAGGCCTCAAGGTCGACGCAATATTTCTGGAGACGGGCCTGGCAATAAATGAACCGGTCCTGGGTGTGTGATAAACAATAAGAGGGAAAGCGGAAGGGGGAGGAAAAATACAACGAAAGTCAGCAAAATGGCGTTAAGTGGTCCTCCGAGACACATCAGGGATCCGTTCGGGACGCGGTAATTGTTTAAAACGGTTAATCAGTTGATTGGACGAATGTGTACTTTCTAAACTTTGCCTTGTCCTTAAACTTTGAGTAAATCCGAAGCCTCAACCGAGCAATAATTTCCTAAGTCAAAACAAACATAATGCAAAAAATGCATAAACATTTAGAGCCTTACTTTTTTCCCAGGACTTCATGACCCTAAAATAATAAACTACATTGGTTTCTTAAAAGATTAGTTCCAATAACATTGACTTTTTTCGTTCGTTTGAGGTAAAATGTATACATTACAAAGCAGCAATTATGGGGCCAAGATTTTCTTACTGTAACTCATAGTGACAGAACCCCACCTCTTGTTTCCAAACAGATCAATCCAGTGCATCGTTTCACACTAACAACTTAACAGAGACTTGGACATATATATATATATATATATATATATATATATATATATATATATATATATATATATATATATATATACACACACAGTTATGACACATCGAGCATCAACAGCATTAAGCAGTTTTTAGCAGTTAAAGCTACAGGAGCTCGTCTGTTGGATGGACCAGCCTTCGTTCCCCATGTGCATCAGTGATCCTCTTCCCCCACGACCCTGTCGCTGGTTTACCACTGTTCTATTCTAGGAGCACTTTTGACCACTGCAGACCAGAAACATCCCACAACAGTTGCAGTTTTTGAGACGCTCTACCCAGACGTCCAGACATCACAATTTTGTCAAACTCTCTCAAATCCTTACACTCGCCCATTTTCTGCTTCTAACATCAACTTTTAGGACAAAATGTTCACCTGCTGCCTAATAAATAAATCCAGCGACTAACATGATGAACATGGTGCCATGATGAAGAGATCATTAGTGTTCTTCACTTCACCTGTCACTGGTGATAAAGTTGTGGCTGACCGGTGTATATGTGTGTCTGTGTACATTTACAGCATTTGGAAGACCCCCTGAAACTTACAGTTTATATGTTCTTATATATAATATTAAATTTTTTTATTATCTTAGTTATACAATTGAGCAATTGAGGATTAAGGGCCTTGCTCAAGGGCCCAGTGGTGGCAGCTTGGTGGTGCTTGGATATAAACCCTTCTGATCAGTTATGAAAAGGGTATATCACTTTTTTTTGTATGTTTTCTTTTTCATTTATTGCATATAGCAGATGCCTTATCCAGAGCGAATTACATTACATCTCATTTATAAAACTGAGCAGCAATAAAGTTAAGGGCCTTGCTAAGGGGCCCAGGAGTTCCCAAAAGATTTGGATCAAAAATCCAACGACATAACCAATGCCTTAACCACTAAGCTACTACCCCCAGATCATACGAGTGAGCCGTGATTTAGCAGTTTCGAGGGTTGATGGAATATTCATTGTGAACAGGACCAGAGGTTAATGTCAGTAATGATTTCATGTGCAAACCTCGACTGCAAAGAGCAAACCAAAGCTAAAAGCCCTTAGCCACCGAGGGCCCAACCTACACCAGTCACTGAGCGTTTTATGTCCTTTCTGATTTATGACACTATTTCCACAAGGCACCCAGACACACTCTGAATTACATGTCAGGCCTTATAATGTAGACCAGTGTAACGCAGGGTCATACTCACCGCACACGAAGCGCATTTAAAGCGGCACGTGTGCGCATTAGCGGATCTCTTCGAGCTAGGCCCCGACACCATTATAACAACGCTGCCCATAAATCCGCGCTGCAAAAAATATTTATGGACGAGGGAAAGTGGCTCTGAATCCTGTGCCGTGCCAACGGGCTCAGGGGAGAGATAACGCTGTAGCACTTCCTGTTTCGCTCTCTGATTGCCTTTACAGGCTTTAGATATAAGTTGAACCAAGATGAGGGCAAAGGAGCCTAAAATTGTAAAGAAGTTACAGGGTTACATGTGAAAACCTCCATGCAGGGTTTGGAAACATTTCCACATACCACATTATGGAACAAATGTCAAGAAGAGTCCAGATTCAAAGACTATTTGATCAGATTTTAAAGAATTGGAAAATAAATATCCACATTAATTATTTTTATTATTTTTTTATTATATTTTTTATTTTACAATGTGTGTATATATATATATATATAATGTTTGTTGTATCAAGAAATTCACTTCATGTAGTATTTTTAGCTACGAGCGCTAAAATCGCATTATACAGTGTTAAACTAATGTACAGAATGTATGACAGCTATAATAAACTCATCCTCTCTTTCTTTATATCTCTGTTTATCTGTTCTTCAGATGAGTTCAAGTCATTCCTGAAGCGTCTGCCCTCCACACACTTCCTGCCGGTGAGCAGTGTGCACTTGCTGTGGGGGAGCGACTGGGACCTGCAGGCTCGTTACCGGCTGCTCCAGAGCTCCCTCGAGGTCCTGAGGCTGAAGATTCAGCGCACGGCACGTAAACTGTTCAGCCTTAGCATCCGCTGTCACCACAACCCCAACCATCAGATGCCTAGAGAGAGGTGAGCGCAGACTGTATATATTACACACACACACACACTACATGTAACACACATTCGCTCTAAAGAATCTAAATCATGCTTGCAGAATCATACACATTATGGACAAAGGTTTGTGGACACCCGACCATAAGATTCATCTGTGCTCTTTTTGAACATCCCATTCCACATTGACTCCCCATTCACAGTTATAATAACCTCCACTCTTCTGGGAAGATGTTTCATTCGATTTTGTGGAGAATTGTGGAGATTCATTCAAACACAAGAGTGTTAGTAAAGTCAGGTAGGTGAGGTGATGAGCCCAATGATGTTAAATAGGGTTGGAGCTCTATAGCAGGAGATCTTTCACTCCAAACCGTGTAAAACAGATCTTCATGGAGCTGGATTTGTGCACAGGGGCATCGCCATGCTGGAACAGGTTTCGGTCTTCGAGTTTAAGTGAAGGGAAAATGTCATGCTACAAAGACGTCCTGTACAATTGTGTGTGTCCATGTTCATGGTAACAGTTCGGGGAGGAACCAGATATTGCTGGAAAAGACAGGTGTAAACTGCATGTTTTATTTTTAAGTCCTGGACATTTGGAGATTTTTTGCGATGCTCAGTGTGCACTCACCCTTACAATCACTGTCCACCGTAACGTCTAATAAACTCTCTATATTACAGAATTATCAGATTTAATGGTGCAAATGGGACAAGACAAGAGAACCAAGGGACATTTTTACCTTAATTAGCAGGTCGTTATCAGATCTTTGTATTAGCAAGGCAGTATAAAGCGCACACACACTGAACTTAGATAACTAGTACTTACTTAGTAACTAGCTCATTTTCTAGCTAATGCTTTTGATACACACTAATTGTTCATGATAGCTCATCATAACTTTCATGATTTCTCTTTCTCTCTACATACGGTAAAGTTTGCTAGATAGCTAAAAACATTTACATTTATTCAAACTAACTGCTAATGTATGTTAAACTAGCTAGCTACTGTAGTTTAAAAGACCTGGTTGACTAGCCAGCTACAAGTTATTTATACTAGCTAGCTAGTTTAAATAACTTGGTTGACTAGCCAGATACAATTGTTGCACAAATTCATGTAAGTTAAACTAGCTAGCTAGCTACAGTGAACTGTTTTATTAGCCAGCTACAAGTGATGTACAAAATCTTCATGGTCACATAGACAAAATGTAGAAATAGAAACCATCACAGAAGCTCCAAAAGTTCACCATAAACTGTCAACTATTAAAACTATTTCCCAATGGTTTCCATTCTGTTTGGTGTGTATATTTAATACATCATCCTACCAAAAAAACAAAACAAACAGTGTTAAAACTTAAATAATGGATTTCTGGGACTAATTACTGGATAATTACTGGACACTGATGTATTTACATCATGTTGCAGATATTGAGGGTTAGGAGCCTGGTTTTAGAGCTGCTGGGACTTGAAGTCATGACCTTCCAAACAGAAATCCATCTCAGTAGTCGAGGTAGAGATGTACCCTTACCACTAATAGGAAAAATTTGAATGTGATTTAATAACATGTTATCTACAAGTTGTCAATGGTGGTCTATTGGTCCTTTATGATACCCTCTAGGCATAGCACCAATAGAAAGCAAAAAAAGGACTAAAAGCTTCAAGATTCTGAAGCCTGCAGCCAGAAGATTACACAAACTATATCAGATACTACATCAGCTGCATGACTCGAGGCTGCAATTAGTCTGCAATGGATACACAATCTTCAAGAGAATGAAGCCTAACAAAGTTGTGTAAACAATATATAGTTATTCACTTTAAAGTTGCCATTAAGAGCAGGGTTCACAGTTTTCACAGCCCTGGATGCAATCAAATGAAATCCACGA
Source organism: Silurus lanzhouensis (assembly GCA_039877035.1). Classification (NCBI taxonomy): domain Eukaryota; kingdom Metazoa; phylum Chordata; class Actinopteri; order Siluriformes; family Siluridae; genus Silurus; species Silurus lanzhouensis. The sequence continues at coordinate 8,878,608 of JBCEWE010000457.1, read as the reverse complement.
ACGTCAGTCTTGTTTTGGTGAATTCAGACACACTTCTCCCTGCTTGTTGACAAGGTTATATTTTGGCCTGCGAGGTGTTTTGGGAGACATAGTAGAAGATTCTCAGCTCGTTGAAATGATATTGATTTTTTTTTTTCAAGCTTGAAACTGGAAGCGTGGAGATTCTGAAGCTTGTGGCCTGAAAAGTGTAAAAAAATCAGAAATCAAGAAAAATATCAGATACAGCATGAGCTGTGAAACATGATGCTGAGGCTGTAGGCTAAAGGTAAAAGCAGGCAAATATTTCACGGTCGATATGGCAAAGTTGTGTAAAAAGTTCTAAAAGTTAGGCTTCGAATCAGGGATAGTCTTTGTATGAGGTGGTATTAAAAGTTTTGGAGACTAATGGTGTAACTGGTGCTATTCTGACCAAGTGAGATACCACAACAGCAGTTTCCTCACAGACAGCAAGTTAGAACAAAGAGCAACTTAAGTTTCTGCGTGAAACTGTGCAAATCTGCCCCAGAGACCTTTGACTTGACGCACATTTGACATACGGAGAAGCTGCAATGAGTCATTTGAGGTGTTTTAAGGGGCTCATGTGCTTCAAGAGCAGAAGAACATCACTGAAAGATGACGAGAGATCATGAAGACCTTCAATGAGCTCAACCCCAGAAATGTTGAAACCATTCAGCAACTTGTGCATGATGATCATTGGAGAACAATTCACATGATCTCACTTCCGCACCCACCCTGCTCGCCAGATTTGTCTCCTGCGTACTTCACCCTCTTCCTGAAGATGAAGGTCCAGCTTCGGCATTTAAACACGGTTACAGAGATCCAGTATGACTTATGAAGGTGCTTGACACGCTTTGAAAAGAAATCTTCCAGGACACATTCCAGTAGTGTTTTGCTGTGCAAGGGCTGTATTTTTAAGGTGATAGTGTGGAAATGTAGATAAATAAAGTACTTTCTTCTAACAGAGTGAGTCTTAAAACTTTTTTAAACCAACAGAGACCTTTTTTGCTGGATATACCTACAGTCATCGTTGGTTAGTTGATTTTGTGAATTCATTCGTTGGTTCCCAAGGTCATGATGGGTTTGGAGATGAGTTTAATATTTTTGCCTCAGGCTTAAGCTTTAAATAATTCACCATGTTCAGACCTTCAAGTTCAGGTTCCCAACCTTTCACACAACCACCGACGGTCCACACAAGTAAGGCCTTGATTTGTCGGCCCTCTCCTGGAAACCCTCCTGATTTGCATATCTTGTAAAGGGAATTTGTAAACACAGCCGGAGAAGAGACTGTCCTCTTCAAGATAGGACTTATGAAATCTGATCTGAGACATGGCACGACACGACTTTCATTCTTTCAAAACCTGCTGGCAGACTTGTCAAGCCGATTAGAACGAACATGCACACTCGGCAAGAAAACGAGAAAGAAAGCGAGAAAGAAAGAAAAAGGAAGGAAAAACATCAAGTGCACAAGTGACAGTCACATAAAAGGATGGGAAAGATTTCTCTGAGTTCACCTGAGGTTCTGGTTGCAGCAGTGGTGGGAGGGTGGAGAGAGGGTGGAGGGCTGGGGGGTGTTTGTTGTGGATGTCAAGGACGTCAGTTGTCACTAATGTGAGGGTAGCGCATCCACGCTTCAATAGCGGCTTTGACAAGGTTTTGTGCGGAAGCGTTATCAAAGGCGAGCAGAGTGTAGTCAGGACTCTGCGGGGTGAACATCAAGGACGTCTGACAGCACAGAGGGGAAGGACAGAGAAAAGGGAGAGTGAGAGAGAGATGAATTAGGAATGGAGGAATGTGCCGCAGTACAGTGAGGTAAACGTGGACCTTCAGCCTTATCAGCGTCGCGTAGCAAAGAAAACGAAATGGTCACTTTGCATTTTCGCCCTGATTGTTTATTCACGGTGGAATGCGGTTTGTCCGTCGCGTTCCAATGCCTGAGCAAAGACTTATTTTTACAGTTCAAAGTCGGAGGCTAATTTATTTGCTGAACGTGAGTTTTTTTGAATTAGCATTTGATTTAAATAAGCTCGAACGCAAACAAAAACACCACATGTTTTTCATGCTGGTTGACAAATCAGAGTGTGTAGCAGGGGTCAGGATTTAGCAGGCGCACACCCCAGTAGCACAAATTGCAACTCAACAACATCGCATGCGGGTGGTTCGCTAATAGGGAAGACGTCAGGATTGTGCTGTTCCGGATCACAGTCAGGGGACGTTCTTTATTCTTCAATTTCAAAGGAATATTTATTTACAATTGCTGATTGTGAAAAGTTGAATGTTACCATCCAAACAACAACAACGCTTTAACTTCACAGGAGGAAAGTAACATGAAGGTTGCTAGGTCTAATGATTACTTTTTATCTGTTTATTGTTACATTTAATGTTGCAGAACAATAGTAAGAGCAGCTAAAAACTGCTGCACACTTACCAGATTAATGATTATCGACAAAATTCAACCAAAACTCCAACATCCTGGAAACTGAAAGCTAAAGCTTTACCTTTGACTAGTACAATATTTTGACACTGGAGACTTCTTCCATAACTGTTCACTTAAACTATGATTTCACACTGGAGACTCCTTCCATAGTAGATGTCTATCTTGAACCATATACCCGATCAAACTCATTTCTTTATTAACACGTTTTTCGATTACTTAATGAAACGAGTGCATCATTATAAACTGCTTTTGTAATAGAAAACAAATCAACACCTTCCGACCAATCAGAGTCCAGAATTCAGCTGCACTGTTGTGTGACTTCAAGAACTACCAGTTCCTTTAGGAATTTCATTTCCGATATTCCTCAGCCAATAGGGATTAAACTTAATGATTAAATTTTATTAGAACGTTTGCAAAATTTATATGGAGGACCATGAAGAAAAATTTAAACACACTACTTTGATGGGAAATTCAGACATATTATATTTTAAATTTTCAAATAGTGTTTATGATTTATAATCACACTCTTGGTGTTACAGAGATGAGGATGGTTTCCTCTTTGAGTCTGGTTCCTCTCAAGGTTTCTTTCTTATAGCATCTATGGTATTTTATTTGCCACAGTCACCCTCAGGCCTCATCATTGGGAATAAATTCACAGAGTTCCCTTATTTCAATTTTTATTCTGTAAAGCTGCTTTGAGACAATGTACATTGTGAAAGGTGTAGAAATACAATGTAATTAAATCGAATAGGATTGAATAGGAACAAATAAAAAAAAAGAAATAGAAAGTGAATATGGTGGCAATTCTACAATAGAATAATATATGCAGTATAAATACACACACATGTAGCAGCATTTGCATGGATGCAGATATGGAATGAAATTTAGACCACAAAATGTTAAATAATTTCCTTCAGCCAAACATTTAGTTTTTTATGCTCTGTCTCAACTTGATGTTTTATTCGGTTTGGCCCATGGAAACATCTCCACACTCTTGAGGATAATCGAGATGGATATGGAGTGTATGTAGTACATCGTGATTCGAATCTGTCCGAGAGTAAAAACAATTCCCCTTGATGCAAGTGTAAAATCAGTAGAACAATTTAAACTAAATATGTCGTCACTTATACGCCATCAAATATCATAAAAATGGTAAAACAAGAAGGTCACATGTTCTGGAGACATTTCGGACTTTATAGGCCGTGGACTTGAAACGTATAAGTGTTAATAAATCCCCAGGTTTTGGCAGCTGTGTCTGTGCTGATGTCGGTTTAGTTTGTCATTTGGAGCGTCCTGCTTGTCCCTCTCGTCCCTCTCGTCCCTCTTGTCCTGCTCTTTGGCTGCCTTTTAAGAGCATCTTGCTGACGCTGAACAGAAACAAGTGGCTCGTTATCAGTAGCAAACAGCATCCTAAAATCCTCAAAGACTCTGAGACCGATAAATCAGCAAGAACCCTTCTAAAAAAAACCACTCTTCTGAAAGAAAGATGCAGATCTGTTCCTATTTAAAAAAAAAAACACACAGCAGTTTTTGTCCAGAAAACACAATGTGCAAAACTCCTCCGTCGTGTGTTTATTTTAGCCTCGAAGCTGCAGTCCAATGATATTGGAAATTAAAGTAAAAAAAAAATAATTTACTTTTTGAAATGTTTTATTCCATTTCTGTTGGTTTGGTTATTTATTTATTTATTTATTTATTTTTATTTGTTACATTGATAAGTTTACACTTGCCAAGCCACCCCCCCCCCCCCCAGCTGATAAAATGTTCCTCTAAAAATATAAAACCCATCACAAAATATTTTACCCTTTCTTTGTTTCTTTGTTTCTTTGTTTGTTTGTTTGTTTCTTTCTTTCTTTCTTTCTTTCTTTCTTTCTTTCTTTCTTTCTTTCTTTCTTTCTTTCTTTCTTTCTTTCTTTCTTTCTTTCTTTCTCTCTGTTATTCTTTTATGGCCAGTTCACTTCAGTTTTTTTGGCTTTTTCTCTTCTTTCTTTCTCTCTCCCTCTCCTTCGCTCTCATTTTCTTTTCCTCTCTATCTGCCTTTTTCTTTTTAAAAACTTGACTTTACACTAGAACTATAATTTGGCAATGGAGAGTGATTCCTTCCTTCCTTCCTTCCTTCCTTCCTTCCTTCAGAGCAACTTACAATGACTTCAATCATACAACTAAACAATTTATTGTTGAGGGTCTTGCTCAGGGGCCCAGTAGTAAACTTAATGATGGTGGGATTTTAACTCATAACCTTGTGAGCAGAGATTCTAAATCTTAACCCCTGACCTACTTCTTCCCCCAATCACATCATTATAATCACATATAAATTGCCCACATATAAACAGCCCAACTGCTCTCGCTCTAGAAAATAACCCAACACCCTTCTTAACCATTTAAAGTCCAGAATTCCTCCTTTCAAGCATCAGAACTGACACTCCCTTCAGGAACTCCAGCTCCCAGAACCTTCAGACAATAACCACGCCCACTCCTGAGTACCACCGCTCACTGAATACAGCTGACCAGTTGCTTATTCAGCCTCATTAAGAACTCAGACACGGATAAATTCAGCGAGAACCCAAATAAACCTGCAGATCTGTTCATCTTCTGATCTGATAACGTGCTGAAATAAGACCATCTACGGTCACCTTTCCTTATCTCATGCTTTCGCTCTGTTGTGTTTACGGGAACGAGGTCGTGAGTGTATGCGGTTGGGGTGGAGAGAAATGCAAAGTTTCAGAAGAAACTCCAGCTCAGCAATAAATCGGCTTTTATTCGATTAGCACAGTTTTTTTTTTTTTGCGAGCAGCACAATTTCCTGTGTTCGGGAAAAAAAGTGAGAGTGAGCAGTCTTGCCCTGCTGGAGTCAAACAGCTGATGCAGAAAGTTCACCATTTCAGCACAATTCTTTTTTTGTATTCATGCAGGAAAGAAGCTGAGCTCCTTCTCTGGTGTTACTCAGGATAAATACCACATCTTTGTAAAAGCTTCCAAAAACCTTAGTATTAATGTTTGTAATGATAACTTCATTCACACGATGGACAAAAGCTTGTTAAGACCTGCTTCTCGAAAAGAGAGGAGCTTTTTCAACATTCATTTTTTACATCCAATCCCAATTAGCTGTTGGAAAACTCTTTACTCTTCTGGGAAGATGTTTTGGAAGATGTTTCACTAGAGTTTTTTTTTGGAGTTTGCTTGTGAAGATTTCTGGAGATTCCTGCAGCCACAAGGGTGTTAAAGTCCTAGGGTTCGGTCAGTGTCGGAAATGATCTCAATAGGGCTGGAGCTTTATATCAGGAGGTTTTCCACACATTTCCATCCCATGGAAAGCAGATCATCATGGAGCTGACTTTGTGCACAGGAACATTGTCATGCCGGAACAGGTTTGGGTCTCCTAGTGAAGGGAGAATTTCATGCTACCACATCTAAAGACGTGCTTTACAATTATGTGCCTCTAATTTTATGGATTTTGGAGAAGAACCACAATTGGGTGGAAAGATCAAGTGTCCCAATACTTTTGTCTCTATAATGTATAGTATGTCCCAGCTGGAACGCAGATGCATTGGAATATAACTGAACAGATGATGAGTTCTTAATGAAAAACGGAAATAAACATATATATAGTAGGTGCAATGTTTATAAATTTCGCCTTCTGAATTCAACATCTCAGGTCGTATTTCCGTCAAGAAATGTCTGAGATTAAACCTCATTTTGTGATCAAAATGTATAAACTTTCTTTCGATTAAATCCTGAACGATTACTGAATAATCACACCAGACATTTTCTCTCCTCATTGGATTTTATTGCAATTTTTATTATGCTATAATAAATAAATAAATAAATAAATAAATAAATAAATAAACGTGAAAAAAGCTGGACATGGCCCACGAGACCCCCAGCAGACGTTCCTGCGCGATTGCCTGTGTGAACGCAGGAGTCGAGACAGATGGAAATTCTCTTTAAACTCAAAGCAAAGCGAGTAATCTTACTTTAAACGAAATACAATCTCTCGCTTCAAAAAAAAAAGAAAAAATGCTGCCATTTTGGAATTTAATCAAAAGAGCAGAGAGGAAGGAAAGTGCCGAGCTCATCTCTGCTTATGAGAAGTCCAGACGGCGGTTATTGCCCTGGCTGAAGGCTCGCTGGAATTGTGGCCATTTGTCATTAGTTGTAATGTAATAAACACCGAGTGGAATGCCATAGCGAGGAACGAGAGAGAGAGAGAGAGAGAGAGAGAGAGAGAGAGAGAGAGAGAGAGAAAGAGACGAGTGTAGCTTTCGTCCAGTCTCTGCATGTTTATTTCAGTCACATGACTCGACTCGAAGCTGCAATCCCATTATAATGAATATTAATTAAAATAAACACACTAAAACATATTTATAACAAATATTCATTTATTTATTTATTTATACATTAATGAGTTTGCACTTTACATGCCAAGCATTTTTTTCCCTTGTCTGATGTAATGTAGCTCTAAATGGATAAAAACTACACACACAAAAAAAAAAACAGAAGTATTTCTTACCCTTTCTTTCGTTTTCTTTTAGGTACCATCCTCTCTCTTTCTCTCACTCCCTCTACCTTTCATGCTCTCACTCGTTCTCACTGTCAATACTCCTTTGCTTTCTTTCTTTCTTTTCTTCTCTCTCTCTCTCTCTCTCTCTCTCTCTCTCTCTTTCTTTCTCTGTCTTTTTTTCCCTCTATTTCTACTTTTTTCTTTTTCCTTCTTCCTGTAATTCTCTTGCTTTCCCTCTCCTTTTATTTCATTTTCTTTTTGTCTATTTCTTCCTGTTGTTCTTTTAATCTCTCTCTCTCTCTCTCTCTCTCTCTCTCTCTCTCTCTCTCTCTCTCTGTCCCTTCCTCGCTCTCCTTTTTTATATCCAACACCAAAAAGCTGCCTGATTACCATCACTCCAATGTACTGTGACTGGAGAAAAACAAACAGCAATCGTTTCCAGTCCCGTTCCCTGTGGTGTACTGTGGCACAAAATAAATAATAATAGTGAAAATAAAAGCGGCAAGCTGCTCGCAAAATCACATATCTGAGCAAAAACCGAACGCGACATATTGTAGCCTACTGCTTCAAACCGCATAAATCCGACTTATTGCAAATAAATACAGAGAGCGACGATATTAAGAGTCACGAGCGCTCGCGTGAACCCGGTAGCATCCGACATTTAATCAGAGACGTGATCGGAAAAGCACCAAATTACATTCGGGTAATACGCCAGTTTCAGATCCTGTTATACAGATTGAACTCAACTGTTGGGAATATTTGTAAGACGCTCAGTCTAGTGAAAGCAGACGAGCACATCCAGGTAATACACTGAATTCATATCTCCAAAATACATACAGCATGAGCTAAAAAAACAACACAAGAGCATGTTTCAATATCTGAACAGGAACATTGTGTTCGAGCAGAAGGTCAAGGACACGATACAAACCATATTTCATATCCCCAAATTCTTTGGATTGTGCCATTCACCCAGACCTTTGGCCTTCTAGTGGAACCATCTTGAAGATCTAGCTTTGTATTTCTTTTTTTGCCTAAAAGTTTGAAAAGTTGGTGAAAGTCATAAAGCCGATCACTGTTCAGGCAGCAAGAAATGTTTGGCTGGTCTTTAGGTCACTGAAACTGGGTGTGTGTGTGTGTGTGGGTGTGTGGCACCAGATGATGATGCTTGATACTATTGAAGTTTTGGAAATCTAAAACCCAGAACCAAAGCCAAAGTCTCGCTGCAAAGAAAGAAAAAAAAAATCCTCTGCTTTGAAATAAATTCCACGGTTTTGTCAGATCCACAAACCTTTTCCTGACCCCGCAAGCTTTAACCTATAGAACCGAGGCTATTAATATTACATTAGACCCATATTAAATATGCAGCGCTTAAAGAATTCGTTTCTTTCCAGATCTTTGTCTCGTGAGGGTTTTGAGGATATGACTGAAGTCAGACTCGGAGAAATTCCAGCCCAATTAGCGCTACATAATCCCTTAAGCACAAATGACATTCAGATCTAATTATTCTACAGCAGGCCGAAGAGGAAAGTAGACACTTTTTTTTTTCCCCCGAATAAAGAATCTTTCCACCGTCACCTCGTGTGGCGTGTCCTCGGGCGATCGGTTTTTTTTTTTTTTTTGATCGGAGATGTCTGGAGGTCTTTCGGATTTGCAGAGTGGTGAGGTCATCACTTTTCACCAACCGTAGTCTTGAGACGTGAAATCTTGCATTGCTCGTCCTGAATTGACGGAAAAAGGATGGATGGATGCCTGAGGGCAGGGAAAAAGAAAGGAATGTGATATTCATGGAGAAATGAAGTCTCTCTTTTGGCAGAGTATATTATCCATTTTACTGATTGGACTGTTTCGAGCCGTAGCGGGCCGTGCCGGTTACTTAATCCCCTGCAACAGCGAGTCCTGGCGCATTGTTAATGGTCCGTTTTATCCACTCGTCTTTTTTTTTCTGCTTACAGATCTGTTCTGCAGTGGCTGAACCGGGTGCAGTCGTTCCTCTACTGCAATGAAAATGGCTTCTGGGGCACCTTCTTGGAGAGCCAGCGTACCTGCGTGTGCCACACGGGCATCACCCTGTGCCAGCGTCCGATCCCGTGCGTGATCGGCGGCAACAACAGCTGCGCCATGTGCAGCCTGGCTAATATCTCTCAATGCGGCTCGTGCAACAAGGGCTACAAGCTGTACCGCGGCCGCTGCGAGCCGCAAAACGTGGACTCGGAACGCAGCGAGCAGTTTATCAGCTTCGAGACGGATCTAGACTTTCAGGACCTGGAGCTGAAGTACCTATTGCAGAAGATGGACTCCCGCTTGTTCATCCACACCACCTTCATCAGCAACGAGGTGCGCCTGGAGACCTTCTTCGACCCGCGCTGGCGCAAACGCATGTCCCTGACGCTGAAGAGTAACAAGAACCGCATGGACTACCTGCACATGATGGTGGGCTTGTCCATGAAGATTTGCCAGATGCGCAACAGCAGCATGGACCCCATGTTCTTCGTTTATGTCAACCCGTTCAGTGGAAGCCACTCGGAAGGGTGGAGCATGCCATTCGGGGAACACGGATACCCTCGCTGGGAGAAGTTACGGCTCCAGAACTCGCAATGTTTCAACTGGACCCTGATGCTCGGCAACCGATGGAAAACCTTCTTCGAGACCGTCCACATCTACCTACGCAGTCGTGCCAAGGTGCCCACGGTCCTACGCAACGACACCGGCCATGGCCCTGTGGACCTCTCTGACCCCAACAAGCGACAGATCTACATCAAGATCTCCGACATCCAGGTGTTCGGCTACAGCTTACGCTTCAACTCCGACCTTCTCCGGAGTGCCGTCCAGCAAGTCAACCAGTCATACACGCAGGGGACGCAGTTTTACTCGTCCTCGTCCATCATGCTCCTGCTGCTGGACATCAGGGACAGGATTAACCGCCTGGCCCCTCCGGCGGCACCCGGGAAACCCCAGCTAGACCTTTTCTCCTGTATGCTCAAGCACCGACTGAAGCTTAACAACAGCGAGATGATTCGAGTCAATCATGCCCTGGACATGTATAATACCGAGATCTTGAAACAGTCGGACCACCTGACTACCAAACTCTGTTGAAAGTTCAGCGTTAAGGAACAAGTGAATTAACTTCAGAGAGGACACAAAGGATTCTTTTTATTTCCCTTTCCTTTAGGACTTTTTTTTTTTTTTTTTTTTTTTTTTGCTTTTTTTGATGTACTTATTAACAACTTTGTAAGTGTAATTGTTAAATAAGAAACAAAAAAATTACAGAGATAAAGCCTTTTAGTTCACTGCAGAAGAAAGAAAAAAAAAATGAACATGACTGTACCATATTTGTCCGAGCATGTCTGTCACATCCAAATGGAGCATTAAAAGTAAAAAAAAAAAAAAAAAAAAAGACATACAGTATATAATATATAAATATATGAATAAATTCAACATCCAATGATGACAAAGAGGCCTTGATATTACTCAGAGGGAACAAAGGTCCATCTGAAACTGCCATTCTTTACCGCGTAACATGTTTTTAATAACCGATTAGTGATCCTTTCAATTTGACGACTTGCAACGTACGGAACGTTTTGCTAGTCTTAGCTTAGCCGTTGAAGGACGACAGAAAGTCGTTATCTGTACAGCGTTCCTGCATATTCTTTGCTCGATCATCCCTCTGAGTGTGCTTGGCATGATGTAAGGCAGTATAGAAAACATTCTCTCACTCAAAAACGATGTTTATAGCCTCTGTTTTGTTAATCACTGTTTGCTAGTCGCTCATGGCATATTTAAATTTTTTATTTTATTTATTAATTTTTATTTTTTTTTTCCCCTCTCATAACGAGCAAAAGCTGAACCTGAAGCTTTTTTTATGACTTTTTTTTCCCCTGGACCTGATTATACCAAGTATACGTGCTCTAAAGGTGAACAATCGATTTTAACACACACACACACACACAAAGTAAAAAAAAAAAAATCAGCCTGTAACTGCTGACATGTTCAGAATTTTTTTAATTATTAATTTTTTTTTATATTATGATTGCGATTGTTTTCGAGTGCTGAGGTCGAACGATTTCGAGTCGGTTACACGTGCAAGAGACGACATAAAGCCATAATTCCCAGGGGAATGAAAAATAAAGATAGGCTTGTACACATTTATTTTGAGAATGAATTCCTATACATGAGTTTGTATAGTTTTTGCTTTTTTCTTTCTATTAAAAAAAAAAAAATAGTCGTCCTCACTCGGATAGGAATACGACGAAGATGACGGAGTGCTGCTGCGTATTCCTGAAACCAGATGTAGAGTCTGTGTAAACGTTCATGTTGTGTTCAGCTTCGTAATCGAATAATGTATAATGTGCGCTTCTTTCTTTCTTTCTTTCTTTCTTTCTTTCTTTCTTTCTTTCTTTCTTTCTTTCTTTCTTTCTTTCTTTCTTTCTTTCTTTTTATTTGGAAAATGTTCCCTTTTTGTGTATTTGTAGTCGAGATTCTGTCCAATTGATCCCCATGTCATCCTGAGGATTCAGATTATTATTATTATTATTATTATTATTATTATTATTATTATTATTAATATTATTATTATTATTAGCATTCAGTCTTATTAAGTGCCTGCTACCTATCCCTTTAACCATTTTCCAAAAGGTTTCATTGCATTTAATTTGCATAAACTACTCCTTTCCCCCGATCTTGTCTTTTTTTTTTTTTTTTTTTTGGGTCCATCAGCACTGAAAAAGGGCAGACAGGAAGTTCGGTTCATCCTCGCTGTATTTTGCATGTATTTAAAGGAGCCTTGAGTCTCCTCCTTCGTGGAAAACACTTAAGATGTATATTAAATATGTAAATAGCTGCATTGCCTTGTTATAGCCATACAAATCGAAAGCTTTTCTTAGGTACACCGCCATTTTTTTTTTTTTTACAGCCACGGCAACTCGAGCACAAGATAACGGAAGGATCGCGAGCCCCCCCCAACCCCCCCGGTTAATTTATATTTTTTCTTGCGCAGGATGAAGAAGATGAAAAATAACAAGAGAAATCACCAGCCGGTGCCGAACGCCACCCGAACCCTAACACCCTCCTCCCACCGCCCCGTCCGTCCCCCACCTCCCGCCGCATACAAGCACATGCGCTGTCCTTTCTTACGCCTTTTACAGAACGACATGTGGGACTCGGGTCGTGCCGTCCGGTACGTCTGATGATGGGTCTGATTGGCAAACAGCTTTCACTACCTTGTCTGTGTAATTTCTGCTGTTCTGTTGGGAAAAAAAGAGAGAAAAAAATATAATCAGCTTTCTTCAAATGAATGTTTCATATAATAATCTATTTCTCATTAAAAATGCTATATTTAATAAGAGCCGTGCTTGTCTCTACCACTTCCCAGCAAGGTTTTCATTGATTGATTGATTGATTAATTGCTTTCTCTTTATTTGAATTGATTCTATTTGGGTCCTTATTCGTGCTCTTGAGTCCTACACTCACTCCTCCTGCATCCAATCGGACGGTAGTGTGCTTTCACATCATACTTTTAATATAATATATATATATATTATTCATGAAGAAGTGATAGTTGAGTGGTTAAAGCCTTAGACTTTGCATCTGTAGGTCATGAGTTCAAATCCCAGCCACACCATGCTGGCCCTTCTGGGCCCCGAAACAAGGCCCTGAATCCTCGACAGCTCAGTTGTAAGCACTCTGGAGAAGGGCGCCTGCACAAATACCATAAATGTAAATGCATTAGATTTTCGATCAGATGGTCGTAGGTTTAAATCCCACCCACACCAAGCTGCCACTGCTGGGCACCTTAAGCACCTTGAGCTCAAGCCCCATAGCTGCTGAGTTGTATGAGTGAGATAAATGTAAAATGCTCTGGATAAAGGCATCTACCAAATGCCATGCATGTCAATGTGAAAGCATTAGGCTTTAGATCTAAAGGTCATGATTTCAAATTCCAGCCCCACCGACCTGTCACTTCTGGGCCCTCAAACAAGGCCCTTAACCAAAACTGCTCACTTGTATGAATGAGGAACTAAATGTAAGTCGTTCTGAATAAGGGTGTCTGCAAATTTCCATAAATGTAAATGAATCAGAGAAAATTATTTCTATTCTGTTTTTTTACTCTGCTTCGGTGAATCTTCTTCTTCTTTCGGCTGCTCCCATTAGGGGTCGCCACAGCGGATCATCCGTCTCCATACCACCCTGTCCTCTACATCTGCCTCTTTTACACCAACTACCTACATGTCTTCCCTCACCACATCCATGAACCTCCTTCTTGGCCTTCCTCTTTTCCTCCTACCTGCTGGCTCCATCCTCAGCATTCTTCTACCAATATAATTCATGTCCCTCCTCTGCACATGTCCAAACCATCTCAATCTCGCCTCCCTCACCTTGTCACCAAAACATCCTACATGCGCTGTCCCTCTAATAAACTCATTTCTAATCTTATCCATCCTCGTCACTCCCAACGAAAACCTCAACATCTTCAGCTCTGCTACCTCCAGCTCCACCTCCTGTCTTTTACTCAATGCCACTGTCTCTAAACCATACAACATCGCAGGTCTCACCACAGTCCTATAAACTTTTCCTTTCAATTTTGCAGATTCCCTACTATCACAAATCACTCCTGTCACTCTTCTCCACCCACTCCACCCTGCCTGCACTCTTTTCTTCACTTCTCTAACACACTCTCCATTACTTTGCACTGTTGACCCCAGGTACCTGAATTCCTCCACTTTCTGAAGCTCTTCTCCCTGCAACCGCACCACTCCACTGCCCTCCCTCTCATTCACACACATGTATTCTGTCTTACTCCTACTGAGTTTCATTCCCCTTCTCTCCAGCGCATATCTCCACCTCTCCAGGCTCTTCTCAACCTGCTCCCTACTCTCACAACAAATCACAATATCATCCGCAAACATCATAGTCCAGGGAGACTCCTGTCTGACCTCGTCCGTCAACCTGTCCATCACCACTGCAAACAGGAAAGGGCTCAGGCCGATCCTTGATGCAGTCCAACCTTCACTCTAAACCAGTCTGTCGTACCTACTGCACACTTCACTGCCGTCACACTGTCCTCATACATGTCCTGCACCACCCTCACATACTTTCTGACACACCTGACTTCCTCATACAATACCACAACTCCTCTCTTGGCACCCTGTCGTACGCCTTCTCTAAATCCACAAATACACAATGCAATTCCTTCTGTCCTTCTCTATACTTCTCCATCAACATTCTCAAAGCAAATAAGGCATCTGTGGTGCTCTTTCTCGGCATGAAACCATACTGTTGCTCACAGATGGTCACCTCTTCTCTCAGCCTGGCTTCCACTACTCTTTCCCATAACTTCATGGTGTGACTGATCAACTTAATACCCCTGTAGTTACTGCAGGTCTGCACATCTCCTTTATGCTTAAAGATCGGTACCAGCACACTTCTTCTCCATTCCTCAGGCATCTTCTCACCTTCCAAAATCCTGTTAAACAATCTGGTCAAAAACTCCACTGCCATCTCTCCTAAACATCTCCACGCTTCTACCGGTATGTCATCTGGTCCAACCGACTTTCCACTCTTCATCCTCTTAATCGCTGCTCTTACTTCCTCCTTACTAATCCTATCTACATCCTGCTTCACCAACTCCACATCACCAACCTTCTCTCTCTCTGATTTTCCTCATTCATCAGCTGCTCAAAATACTCCCTCCACCTTCTCAACACACTCTCCTCACTAGTCAACACATTTCCCTCTCCATCCTTTACTGCTCTAACTTGCAGTACATCCTTTCCAGCTCGGTCCCTCTGCCTGGCCAATCGGTACAAATCCTTTTCTCCTTCCTTAGTGTCCAACCTCTCATACAGCTCCTCATATGCCTTTTCCTTGGCTTTCGCCACATCCCTCTTAACCTGCTGCCGCATCTCCTTGTACTCCTGCCTACTTTTCTCATCACTCTGTCTATCCCACTTCTGTTTTGCCAACCTCTTTCTCCTTATGCTCTCCTGCACTTCCTCATTCCACCACCACGTCTCCTTGTCTTCCTTTCTATTTCCAGATGTCACACCAAGTACTTTTCTAGCTGCCTCCCTCATCACTCCTGCAGTAGTTGCCCAATCATCCAACACCTCCTTAACACCACTGAGCCTCTCTCTGACCTCTTCCCTGAACCTCACACTACACTCTTCCTCCTTCAGTTTCCACCATCTTATTCTTCTTTCAGTCCTCGCTCTCCTCCTCTTCTTCTTCGCCTCCAAAACCATCCTACAGACCACCATCCTATGCTGTCTAGCTACACTGTCCCCTGCCAACACCTTACAGTCGCCAATCTCCTTCAGGTTGCATCTCCTGCATAGCACATAGTCCACCTGTGTGCACCTTCCTCCACTCTTATACGTCACCCTATGATCCTCCTTCTTCTTAAAATAAGTGTTCACCACTGCCATTTCCATCCTTTTAGCAAAATCTACCACCATCTGCCCTTCCACATTCCTCTCCTTAAAACCATACCTACCCATCACCTCCTCGTCACCTCTGTTCCCTTCACCTACATGCCCATTAAAGTCCGCCCCAATCACCAACCGTTCTTTCCTAGGTACACCATCTACCACTTCATCTAATTCACTCCAGAATCTTTCCTTCTCCTCCATCTCACAGCCAACTTGTGGAGCATAGGCACTGATGACATTTATCATCATCCCTTCAACTTCCACCTTCACGATCATCACCCTATCAGAAACTCTCTTCACCTCCACTACACTCTTACTGTACTCTTCCTTCAGAATCACCCCTACACCATTTCTCTTTCCATCCACACCATGATAAAACAGTTTAAATCCACCTCCAATGTTCCTGGCCTTACTCCCTTTCCACTTGGTCTCCTGAACACACAGCATATCTACCTTTCTCCTCTCCATCATATCAGCTACTTCTCTCCCTTTACCCGTCATAGTACCAACATTTAAAGTACCAACCCTAACCTCCACTCTCCTACACTGCTCCTTTTCCTGCCGTCTCTGTAGACGTCTTCCTCCTCTCCTTCTCCTCCTTCGGCCAACAGTAGCCCAATTTCCACCGGTACCCTGTCGGCTAACGATACCTGTGGCGGTCGTTGTTAACCCGGGCCTCGACCGATCCGGTATGAAATTCTCATTTGTGATCCGCATATTTGATTTGGCGCATGTTTTACGCTGGATGCCCTTCCTAACGCAACCCTCCCCATTTACCCGGGCTTGGGACCGGCACTAAGAATGCACTGGCTTGTGCCTCCCTAATGGCTGGGTTACTCTGCTTCGGTGAATGATGGTCAATAATATAAACAGATTTCAAATAGATGTAGGTGTAGATATTTATTTAAAATAAGGACAAACGAGTCAAAATTATGAGAACAAGTTCAGGCAAATGGTCGGACGATCACAAAACAATATATACACAATGTGATGAAATAAGTCTGGATCACGAAGATCTGTTTTCCATGTTATGAAGTGGATGATCTCCTGCTATAGAGCTCCAACCCTATTGAACACCTTTGGGATGAATGTGAATGTTTACCTTTATCGGTATCTGACTTTACTTACACCCTTGCAGCTGAATAAATCTCACACAAATCTCCACAAAATCTAGTGGAACATCTTCCCAGAAGAGTGGAGGAGTGAAGTCTATCTATCTATCTATCTATCTATCTATCTATCTATCTATCTATCTATCTATCTATCTATCTATCTATCTATCTAGATAGATAGATAGATAGATAGATAGATAGATAGATAGATAGATGTATATGATGTTCTTGAGGATCTGAAGTTCAGAGAAGCTGAAGCTGTTTTCATCTGCGTCACTGTTGCGTTTGTTCTCCACAACCAGCTTCAGTCCAAACCATGATTAATGCCATGAGTTACAGTCTACTGCAAATGAAGCAAGTGTGTGTGTGTGTGAGTATGTGAGAAAACCACAGTCTGTCCACACCCAAACCTCCAGATCTCCTGCATGTGCAAGGTTGTAATTAGAGCACAGTAATAAATCACGCTGCTTTGTGTTTCATGGATGACGAGCGAAGCACAGAGTCGCCTGTGAGAGAATAAAAAAATTTCCGTTTATCAATTTACAACATTGAACTTTTGCTGCGACACAACCAAGTGAAAAATACAAATAAAAATACAATTCTAAAGCAGAAAATTGCTGTCATTGTTAAAAGCATTTGTTTTAAATATGGGCGGAGTTAAACTGTATATATTATAAAGGGGCGTGGTTAATTAAATCAGCTCTTTTCATTTACTTAAAGAACAGAATGTAGTTATTCCAATAGCATCTGATTTATCACCCTTTTAAAAATTTCAGGTCTTTTTCTTACTCTTTCTACTTTTATTGTTTAGTAACGTCAAGATTTCAGCTCATTTCGGGAATATCAAATACACAACAATAAACAATACGGCTAAACATGACACACATAGACAAAATCATACAAAGATTTAAAGGTGGGATGTAATGAAGTACCAATACTGTTACTGTACTTAAGTAGATTTTTCTGTACTTTTTACCTTCAATCATTATATTTTTAACACAAATATTTGTACTTTCTACTTCTTATATTTTCAAAAACAGACACATTACTTTAGTTTGAATCTATTTGGTGACATGACCAATATTTGTTCTTTTCATTAGGCACCGTTTTCAGTCCATCGTCCTGTTTCCTGTTATTGCGATTCTTTTTCAATCCACTGGTGGATCACTTCCTGTCTCTCACACACCACAGACGTAGACTAGTTTCTGAAGCTCACAATGAGCAGGCAGAAGGCAGTAAGAAGTCTGGGGTTAACGTGGATGAGACAGAGGGAGTCAGTGATGAGAACATGACTGAGAACAGACACATTCCTGATCACCTGATCATCATCATCTTTTCTCTGCTTGTGTTCTATATGGTGGATCTTCAGCCTGGACACATTCATTAGAGAAAAACATTTAAGAAGATGAGGAGGTCTGGGGTGCAGTCAGCGTTCACATTCATCCCAAAGTTGTTCAATAGGGTTGGAGCTCTATAGCAGGAGATTTTCCACTCCAACTCCTCCAACTTCTTGTATTTCGGGATACCTAAAGTAAAATAATAAAATCTATTATATTTTTTTAAATACTACAAAATGCTGTTATTCAATATCAAAATATTAAATATCTATAAATGCTTATTATAGATATTCACATGTCTATAATGAAATAATTTTATGTTCTCTCTGAAATCAGAGTTAAATTATCGTTAACAATGACTAGTGATGGGTTTATAAGATATTTTTAAGATTTAGAGAGTTTATAAATAACAAAATCATCTCTAAAACAGGAATCGAGTCCAATCAGTCCCACTGACGTTCCTTCTGCTCGATCCTCTGCTTCTAGTTTCCTCTGGCATGCTAACGCTAATGACGAGCTGCTCATTCTTCCAAATTCTTCCATAAATGTAAAAAATAAATAAATAAAGAATACAGAAAATGGTGTGAACTTTGTTCCAGGTTGTGTGGAGAAGAGTGAAAGGGAAATATGATTTTAATTTCCATCGCAGCGTGCTGAAATGAATTCATGCTCGGCTGGTAATAGACTCTGTTCCCCGGACGATGTGAATGTAAATGCGATGTGTGTTGCTGGTGCTGTTTCTCCTTCCCCTGAACCATCCGTCTTCCTGTGGCATGACGGAATAGAGGAGGAGAAGATGGAGGGGGAAGGAATAATAAAAAAAAAAAATTCATTTAAACATGGCGCGAAAACGGAAACGAGTTAATGAATTTCCTGCTCTCTCACACACACACACACACACACACACACACACACACACACACACACACACACACACACACACACACACACACACTCAAACTGTTCATTCCAATTGAACAGCAAAACACCAAATGGTTAAAGTGCTAGCAGTGGACTAATGAGCAGAAGTTTACTTGTTCAAATCCCCGTCTCTAAAAGAGATAGAAATTCGTAAACAGATTGAAAAGTTAATTTTTGAAATATAAGGACTTTTACAGGTTCATTTTCAGGGTCAATCACAATGATGGTGCAGGAGAAGTCTGGATTTTTAATAGAGAAAACATTTGAAGTTCAGTCCTTAGATGTTCCTCAGTATTAGATTCGGTTTGATTAAACTTTATTGTCATTGTGCAGAGTACATGTACAAAACCAATGAAATGAATCTAACCGGAAGTGAAAATAGCTGTTTGTAATGTTTTAATATTTATAATCACACTCTTGGTGTCACCCAGATGACGATGGGTTTGAGTCTGGTTCCTCTCAAGGTTTCTTCCTCATACCATCTAAGGGAGTTGCCACAGTTGCCCCAGACTTGCTCATGGGGTATAAATACACATTAATTTAAATATAAGTGAAGTTTGTTCTATAATTCTTACATTCAGTAAAGCAGCTTTGACACAATGTTCAGTGTTGAAAGTGTTATAGAAAAAAAGATGAATTGAATTGAACTGAATGGTGGTTTTGTACGCTTTAGCATCCGAGTGATGTGAAGAAACTGCTCTCTTTTCTCACATTAACGATTATGATCATATTAAAAATCTTAATAATTTAATCTGGGTGAATAATAAGATAGTAACATGGTGAAATAATAAAAAGAAATAGCTACATATGTTATTTTTGTTTTGTTAGTATTATTCCAAGATAAAAGGAAACATGAAAAATCTGTATGGTCTGATAGCAAATAAACCCAGCGAAGCACTCAAACCTGACAGGAAATACAGAAATAATGTTAAAATATATATATATATCTATATGTTTGTGTGTGTGTGTGTGTGTGTGCACTTGTTAGCAGAAGTGAATTTCCTCTTTCTGTTTGTTAACTTCAGGATACAAGGCCGCGTGTAAACAAATCCTCCCTCACCAAATCTCACCTTGCACTCGACACGACATCTATCTGTGTCAGCTTGTGCAAAACTAACAAGCGCCACGACGGAGTTTTCCTGCAGGAGTCGGAGACGGAACGAAAGGAAATCAGGTTTTTTTTTTCAGCTCTGTAAACAAGATGCGCCTTCTGTGATTCGAAAGCACACCTGCGTCAGGTTCGATTGAACATTACGCCGTGGAAAAGAACAAGCAGTCGAGTACCCACTGATTTCTAAACCTTTTCGTGTACATACCTTCATGTATATATATACGTTTCACATTAATTGAAAAACTGGAACCATGTTGGAAGGAGTCTCCAGTGCCAACGGATTTTAATGTAAAATAAAAAGATTCATTATGGAAGGAATCTCCAGTTCCAGTGGATATCAGTGTGTTGGAAAAGAACATGGATGAAGGAGTCTCAAGTGCTTTCAGATATCAATATTACAAAGAATAAATAAAAAAAAAGCCAGCAGATATCAATGTAAAAAAAGAAAAAGAAAAAAAAAGAACCCTAATGAAAGGAGTCTTCATTCATTTTAAATAAAAATATATAACCTTTATGGTCTCCAGTGCCAGCAGTTGTATATTTACATTTATGGCATTTGGCAGATGCCCTTATCCAGAACAATTTAGTGCACATTTATCTCATTCATACAACTAAACAGCTATGGGGTTAAGGGCCTTTCTCAGGGGCCCAGGAGCGGCAGCTTGGTGCAACTCATGACCTTCGGATCCAAAGTCCAATGCCTTATCAACTAACCTGCCATTTTATCAACGCAAACAAAGAACCATGATGTAAGGAGTCTCCAGTTCCAGGAATAGGCAATCAATAATAATAAAAAAGCTACTACTGATAAAAAGATCTATTTTTTTTGTTGTCAATATAAAAAAAAAGAACGAAGGCATTGTAATTTTTGCTCTTTAATTGCAATAAAACATTTTCTTTTTAATAAAAAAAAAAAACATGCAACGTACACAAACCACAAACCATTGACGTTGTGAAATTAGAATTAAAAAGGTTTGAAATAAACCCAGTTTTTAACCATAACTAATGTTTATGTTCATCAGAATAAATCCAAACAATTCCCCATCAGATCCACTTGATGATCAAGTTAGTCCAAAAAATCCAACTCTAATTTTATGAGCCGTTTTTGAAACATAATTTATTTTTTAGCTTTCCACATGTGCTGTTTATTCAGCGTGAGGTTCTTTAGCTGCAGCGCTAACCTGTGTGGAGGGGATCATGTCCACGTCTGTCAGAAAACGCTTCTGTACTCTGAGGGCTGAAAAAAGAAAAAAACAGTAGTTGCTTTTCCGAGCGGGGAAAACTGAAGCCCAGATTTATTCCTCCCTGAACCCTCTGAATCGCTTTACATGCAAACAGCTGGATTTAAAATGCTATACATTAATATACAATATATGAACTAAAGTAATAGAACATCTGACATTTCCAGCCAGATGTGGTTCTTCTCCAAACACAAAGTTGGAGATACACTACTGTATTGGACAGCTTTTGGATGAACCAGGAGACCCAAATATGTTCCAGCCTGACAATGCCCCTGTGCACAATTCCAGTTCCATGAACATCTGCTTAACATGGTTTAGACTGGAAGATCTCCTGCTATAGAGCTCCAACCCTATTAAACACTTTTGGGATGAATGTGAATGCTGACTACACCTCAGGAACCTCCTCATCTTCTCACCTACATCAGTACCTGACTTTACTAACACCCTTGTAGCTGAATGAATCAAAGAGGAAATTGGAACTACATTTAGAATGCGATGTTCAAAAAGCAGCCCGTAACAAGCGTATGCTCAGGTGTACACAAACTTTTGTCCACATTAACAGTGTATTAACAGGAACTTCATGCAGGTTTCTGGAAAAGAAACTGAAGGAACCTCAACCCTTGTTGTTTGGGGGGATCATTTATAGTTAATTAATCACCGCTACATGAAACTGAGCTTCTGCAAGCTTTTCTTTAAAAGTCCACACAACAAGAAAGCAGAACTCGATTTTTTTGAAAATCCAAATGTTCTTGCTTTCACACTTTCCTACGTTTTTATTTCATACACATCATTTTTTACTTTACGTGTCTGCTTTTACTTCTTGTGCATAATGTCAAGTCAAGTCAAGTCAAGAGGCTTTTATTGTCATTTCTACTATACACAGTGGTACACAGTACACAGTAAAAATGAGACAACGTTTCTCCAGAACCCTGGTGCTACACTAAACAACAAACAGACAAAACAACATTAAGCTAAAACACAAGTTACATAAAGTGCATCGAGTGCAACCTGGTGCAAACAGTGCAGACAGACAGTGCAGACAGACGACACAAGACAAGACACAAAACCCTATATAGCGCCGACCAGTAAACCTACTGTATACTAGATTATACAGTACTGTACAAGAAAACTGTAAAAACTATACAAAATATAAACTAGGGTTGTGAGTGTAAACAGTGTAGTGCAAAAAATACAGCAGCAGTCGAAGGTGCAAAAACAGCATGTAAACAGTATGTAAACAGTATAATACAGTGAATACAGTGAAAGTGATAAATGTGCAAAAACAGCAGTTGAGAGTATGGTACAGTTAAGGATAATAAATAATAAATAAATGAATGGTGGTGGAATGAATTGAGATGAGTGTGTGTTAGGTGTTAAGTCCAGGAAAAATGTTTTCAGTTCGTTACACACATTTGAGTGAGTGTGTGTGTGTGTGTGTGAGAGAGTTCCGTTTCAGTTCTGTGTGTTGAGAAGCCTGATGGCTTGTGGGAAGAAACTGTTGCACAGTCTTGTTGTGGCGGTCCAAATGCTTCGGAACCGTTTTCCTGAAGGTAGAAGTGTAAAAAGTGTGTGTGAGGGGTGTGTGTGATCGTCCACAATGCTGTGTGCTTTGCGGATGCAGCGTGTAGTGTAAATGTCCATGATAGAGGGGAGAGAGATTCCGATGATCTTCTCAGCTGTCCTCACTATCCTCTGTAGGGACTTGCGGTCCGAGACGGTGCAGTTCCCAAACCAGGCAGTGATGCAGCTGCTCAAGATGCTCTCAATGGTCCCTCTGTAGAACATGGACAGGATGGGGGGAGGGAGGTGGGTTTTCCTCAGCCTTCTCAAAAAGTATAGACGCTGCTGGGCTTTCTTGGTGATGGAGCTGGTGTTAAGTGACCAGGTGAGGTTGTCTGCCAATGTATGGTTTGTATGGTTTGTCTGTAATGTATGGTTACACTAAAGGCCTTCTATTAAACTAGTGACAAATAACTATAATAATCAAGGGGGTGTGGCCAGGACATGACCAAGAAAACCACCAGGTTCATCTGACGCCCAAATTCAGTAGACCTACACCGGGATAATACCCTCAGCCTCAGCTTTCTAAAAGACAAAGGAAAAACAGTCACAGAGACAATTTCTGAAGTCGGCACGTCTCTCCGCCGGTACAAACCGAATCTCATTTTGCTAAACTGCGTCCCGCTGATCCTCCAATGAATCTATTCATACCTACTGAAAGAAAAAAGCAAAAAAACCAACACTTTAGGTTGAAGGTAATTTTGCTTGGACCCCTGCAGTCACCTGCCTTTCAATTCATCAATTCTGTCTTTCCACTGGCTTGGCTTCCGTTTCGTTTGTCTTGTACAGGAATGCACTGTCAAAACACAAATAATGATGTTTAGGATTTGTTGAATGTGCTACAGTGGTATATATATATAAAATAAAGAAAAGCATTAAAAAAAACAAAACAGAAATTGATAAATAGTTCATAATTTGCCTCTGCCCTCAAAACAGGCCACCAAAAAAGAAAAAAGAAAAACCGGGAGGGTTATTAAAAGCTATACATCTTCATACTGAACGTTATTTCTGTGCGAGTAAAAACA
The DNA here is from genome assembly GCA_039877035.1 of Silurus lanzhouensis. Classification (NCBI taxonomy): domain Eukaryota; kingdom Metazoa; phylum Chordata; class Actinopteri; order Siluriformes; family Siluridae; genus Silurus; species Silurus lanzhouensis. The sequence goes on along the minus strand of JBCEWE010000457.1, from coordinate 8,854,943 downwards.
CCATTACACACAGGAGAGCCGTAAACGCTGAAATTTATCATCACGTCCACCATGTTCCATCACTGTAAACTCTACAATGTGTCATTGTAAGAAAAAAGACTGACTTTGGTGCAAACGTTGAACAAAAAATTACAGTTTTCTGTGCTGGTTCTTCTGAACCACATGCAGAACATCTGTCAAGCCCCAACTGGAGAACGATGATATCAGAAGGTGGTATTAGGTTTCGAGAGTAACTGCTACTTTTGTTCTCCAATGAGTCGTTCGAGGTGTTTTCAAGAGCGGAAGAACATTGCTGGAAGACGTCGAGCGATCAGGAAGACCTTCAACGTGCTCAGACATCGAAACCGTTCGACCACTTGCGTGTGATGATCGTCGGAGAACGATCCACACGATCTAACTTCCGCCCCCACCCTGCAGACTTCACCCTCTTCCTGAAAATGGAGATTCAGCTCAAAAGTTGTCGTTTTGTCACGAAGATCCGGTGCGAGCCACAGAAGGTGCTTGACACGATTTGGAAAGAAGACTCCCAGGAGAGATGGGTATTTCAGGGTATGCACGAGCAGCACATTCATTCTAGAGCAGGAGATCTTCCACACACTTATCCAGCCCATGTAAAGCAGATCTTCATGAAGAGTGATATGTACACAGAGACATTGTCATGCTGGAACAAATTTGGGTCTCTTAGTTGTCTGTTCTACAAAATATCGACAGAACATCCGGAACACCCAGTCTTTAAACCTCAATAACCTCAGATTGCTCAGCATTGCTAAACGTGAGGTGACTTTGCTCGGTTCTCCTTTTCCATCCATGACACTCTTTTGTCCTGTCCTTCGTCACAACGGTTAGTCCGCTGAAGGCCAGTCCTGTAGCAGAGCGTAATTGGAGCACAACAGAGTGACCCAGTATAATAGGATTACACCGAAAGCACTTCGGAAAAGAACCACAACGTCTCTAATCCTGTTCTGCTCCGTGTCCTTTTTCCCGCTTCTTCTCGCAAGGACCAAGATGGAGGTTGAAAGGAATCGTAGCCATCAAGATGATGAGTTCTTGGAGAATTAAGGAAAGCCGCCGGCTCTATGGAGACTTTGATCTAACAGAGAACTGAAATAAAATCTGGATTTATTTATACTGAGAAAAATTCTGGAAGAGACTTTTAGTTTCTTCACGCTGTCTTGCTGTTACAGGAAAATGATAATCACGCTGGTCTGAATGGTTTTTACAGAATAGAAGAGAACGGTCCAGTTCATACAGGGAATATTCCTGTTTATAAAATAAATAAAAAATGACAGTGTATGTTTCCTTTTGTAGTTACTTTAATGTAAGTTCTTACATTATAGCAGGTAAAAACAGTCTTTCTTTTTTCCTCTCAGTAGAATTAAACTAATGGCTCTGGCTTACTGATCAGAAGGTCAAGGGTTCAAGCCCATGTGTTGCACAACTGTGAAGTTCAGGCTCTTCTAGAGCTCAAGGCCCTTAACCCTCCCTTTCTGCTCCAGGGGTGCTGAATTATGTCGGACCCCGAGCTTCCTAATATACGAAGAAGGAATTAAACTGTGCTGTAATGTACATGTGAAGTATAAAGCATCATTTTTTACCCCTTTATTGAAGAGGTTGAAGTTATAGCTTCATGTCTGGCTGTTTCAGAATGCTGACACTGGAGACTTGAAATGCTGACTGCACCCCAGGCCTCCTCGCCTCACCTACATCACTACCTGACTTTAACACCATTGTGCACAAATCTCCAAACACACTCCAAAATCTAGTGCAACTTCTTACCAGAAGAGGGGGGGGGGGGGGGGGGGGGCGGGGGGGGGGATTAGAAGAGCAAATTTGGACTTAAAGTGGAATGCGATTTTCAACAAAGCACATACGGAAACTTCTGATCAGGTGTCCGCAAACATTTGCCAATATACAGTAGTATATCTATAATTTTACTCTAATTTATTTCTATTTGTATAGCGCTTTTAACCAATGGATACTGTCTCAAAGCAGCTTTTCACCGATACTCAAGATTTTTTCATACATATTTTCAGATCCTCTCGTCAGAGCACTGATAAAACAATTCTGACCAATCAGAAGCCAGAATTCAATATCATTCCAAATTATAGTGCTGTATGAATCGAAGGCTCTGAGTGTGACTCTTATGACTTAAAAATAAAGGAACGTCCACGAACCAGATGTTGGCCAAAAGTCTTCATTACCACCTGCAGGTTTTTGAGTGAACGGTTCAGCCTTTAAATCGGCGCTTCACCCTGTCGGAGGGACGTCGTAAATCAAAATGGCAGAAGTGACGCGGCGTGGCAGGTCAGGAACCGACATCTCCGCTCTGATTTAGTCATTTACAGTCGGAGATAAACACCTGGAGGACCGGCGTTGCCGTGGACACTACGGGCGAAGGAGAGATGTGTCCATTTCTTTTCTCGAAGATGAGTGATGGTGCGTTCACACACACGTAATTACGTTCGTGCTAATTACAGCATCGGGAATGAGTGTAATTAACGTAATTATAGTATCGTTTCAGTAATTTCTATCACATGTTTATGAAATTCAGGGGGGAATCTGGATCGTGGAAGAGACGTGAAGCTCTATATAATAAACATACATTACACAAGTCACAAGAAAAATTCACATCATGTAGTTTAGATATTGAAAAAATAAAAACACAAGATAAACACAGATATGGTTTATACGATTGATTCAAGGTTGTTGATACACAAACATATAATAAAATAAATAATACACTGTATGAAAATATTTTGTGGGCACCTGACCCCCATTTGCTGGGAAGATCAGAAGATCAGGGGTCCAAGCTACAGTATCGCCAAGTTGCAACTCATGGGGCCCATGAGAAAGGCCCTTAACCAGCTGTGCTCTAGGGGGCGCTGTATCATGGCTGACCTTCCTAACATTGATGGGATATGTGAAGAAATGATTTCAGTGTACTGTAACAAATATAAAGCACCTTTATAGTAACTTCCACTCTTCTGAGAAGATGTTGCACTAGATTTTGGATTGTGCTTTTCAGTGTTCACATTAGGAGCTCTCGCACATCTTTCACCCCATGGAAAGCAGATCTTCATAGAGCTGGCTTTGCGCTCAGGAGCATTGTCATGCTGGAACACGTTTGAGTCTCAATTGAAGGGAACATTTGATTCTACCAGATCCAGAGAACAACTGTGTGCTTTCAAGTTTGTAGGAACAGTTTGGAAAAGAAAAACACAGGATCACTGCTGATGTTAAATGCGTTGTCGCAGAACTTTCTGGAAAAATCTTCTATTTCTCCAAAAATCAGTTATTCATCTTATAATTTCCTCTAATATTTGGCGAATGTAGACTTCTTTCAGTGCACATCAGAGTTCCATCATAAACTTGTGCAAAGATTTAGCTTTTTAAAAAAATTCCCTTTTTTTTGTGAAAATGTTCCAAATGCTTATCAGAACATTACTGACATTTAACACCTTCTGACCAAATCAACAACTACTGTACATCAGGGAAGAAAAGATCAGCGGGTGAACGAGGACGAAAAAAAAAAAGAATAATTACCCAAACAATAGGAAATGTCTTTGATAATGATCCCCTCGGTGAAAAGCTGTCATTACTCAGCCTGTGATTATTAGAAATTACTGATATTGAATAAAATATTTCCCAGATGACATCGTTTCAATGCAATTTTAAGCAGAACAGTCAGACAAAATGTCAAAGTTTGGCATGAAATGATCCCACTGAAGTAAAAAGAAAAAAGGACATAATTATAACAATAAAATAATATATAAAAATATTAGAAGATATTTATCATTTATATCACACTATTATGGGACTGTAGTTTCTGCAGGTTTAAACAGGTTAATGTATTAAGTTTTTAAATAAAAAGAAATGAAACAAAGGCAAAAATTAATTTTAATGAAAATAAGAGAAATAATAAGGGATGAAATAAATAAGGATTTTTTTAAAATTAGTGGTTATTTACATTATGCTGTTTAATATTTTTTATTTTATATTATTAATAATTATATTATTGTTATTATAATTATAATTATAATAATTATTATTATTATTATTATTAAGAAAAAAATTAAAATATATATATTTTTTTTCTTTTATATAAGAAGTTAAAAAATATTATTTTTTTTTTATTTTTTTCTTAGACAGAAACTAGCCTCATCATAGAGAAAGAACTTTAGTGAGAAAAAAATAAAAGTGTGTTGATTATCGTAACAGATGCTCATTGTCGGCTAGACGCGGCCCTATAATAATGATTTACGCTTATTATTCCCTCAAATAAATGTAAACCTTTTTTTTTTTCATCACACCTTGAAAAGCATATTTGTATAATTGCTAGCTGCTTATCTCTCCGTATTCCTGCACCTTCTGCCAGTGCCTGAGTGGAGTTTAATTTCCAAGCCATTCCGCTCTCGACAGCTCTGGTCGGCTGAAGAGGTCCCCGGAGATCCCGAGCCGTGAACGTGATTAGTGTGGCGGCGGTAATTGCGTGGTTTTTTTTATGTCTGGACTGTTGTATTGCTCTTTCGACTTTATTGACTGAACTGCCTGAGATCTGCATTGTTCCTCATTTCCAATGTGGATTTTTTTTTTTTTTGCAATAACATCAGTCCGGGATCCAATTAGAACGCGAGATATGTTGGCTATTATAAGAACCTGCAGCAGATATTGCTTGAGAGGTATGCTTGGGAAATAGACTGAATAAAAAAAAGAAAAAAAAAAGAAAGGAACAAAAACAAAAAAAAAGCTATTTCTCTGAGAAAGGAATCCGGGGCAGGATTTTCCAGTGCCTACCCAGAAAAAAATGCAGAGCCACTTTGTGTCCCAATTTACAGCTGGTGATTGACAGGATGGAGAGCATTTACATACTGATGACCAGCATATATGCAACCTCTTCAGCTCAGGAAAAACACCCCGGGCAGGATATCGACACGACCCGCACCGAATTTGGCAGGACAGAAATAGAGTAAACGTGAGAACGAGCGAGAGATAGTGAGCGAGAGATTGGGGTTTCGGAGTGCCATATTAAAATCTGATTTTGTATGAACGCTAACCAACCCTCGACGCTCGCCCTGGTGTCTGATCTCGCCTGGCACACCAGAGAGATTGATGGCTTTGACTCGAGTTCTCCATTTCAGACTGCTCTCCCTATTCCCCCCTGACAGAGTTCTATAAACTGCTTCCTCCACTAAATCTGGTGGCTCCCACTCCATCTGTCTCTGTCAAGGGACCCAGACAGCCTCCCAATCCCTTGCTCTAGATCTCCTGTTTTTTTTTTTTTTTACATTCTCCCTCAACCTTTTGCTCTTCTTCATTTTTTTTTTTCATTTTTCTTTTCCCAAAACACATCTTTTAGTCTCTAGATACCTTTCAGGCTTCACGTGTTATAATCGCGGTTGTATAGTTGTCCATCAGAGCAGAGCCGGCGAATGGCGTCCACTGTCTTCTTCTCCCAGTTTCTTTTTTTTTTCTCGATCTGACATTTCTGAATCTGAACAAACCTTCCTTTATTTACATCATCTCTATTTTACATGGATAAAAGATTATGGAGGATGGGTATGTGCTTTTTTGAAAGATCCTGTTCCACATTTAGTCCTTGTTTGCAGTTAAAATAGCCTCCACTCTTCTCGGCAGATGTTCCACTAGATTTTTGTGGAGATTTGTGGAGATTTATTTCAACACAAGGGTGTTAGTAAAGTCATGTACTAATCACTACAAGTGAGATGATGCATGCAGGTGGTGCAGCTGTGGCTACAGTGAAAGGAGACGAACAACATTCATTCTTCTCTGTAATACTGATGGTTTAATTGGTATTAATGATGGTATTAATAGGGAGATTGATTCATGTAAAACATCAGTGAAGACCTGAGAGTGAAATGCATGGCCTGCCACTGAGTCCTTTCATGAAACTATCAGGGTTAGGGTTTGGTTGGGGGTAGTAATTTGGAGGACACCTGACCATAAAATTTGTGCAGTCAGCATTCACGTTTATCCCAAAGTTGTTCAGTAGGGATGGAGCTCTAAAGCAGGAGATCTTTCACTCCAACCCCAATAAAGCATTTCTTCATGGAGCTGGATTTGTGCACAGGGGCATTGTCATGCTGGAGCATTTGAATTCTATCACATCCAGAGACGTAAGATTATTACGTGTCTACAAATTTGAGGTAACAGCATGTAAAATAATTAAATATTACTGGAAAAATCAGGAGTCTCATTATCTTTTGTCCATGTAATGCATCTGTTTCAAGCCATGATCACTGATCGCCAATGTCTCTAAACCGCCGCATAGCATTTTCTATTTACACCAAATCTTCATCAGCATTTTGCATTTAACATAACCGCCAAATTCTACCTCAAGTTCAGCCCGAACTCAATACCTCACTCTATATCAATTCTTACCTTTTTCCTCCTTTCAAAGCCGTCCCTCATTTTTGGCATCAATACTATTTCTTGGAGAATTGTTTCTCCTGGATTTCTCCTGGGTTTGGTTAACAATGATCATGTACTTGCAGCCCGATCCTTCAAGCTTGGTCTTATTCAGTCTGGGGTTTTCAGTCACACATGTATGGAAGTCTCCAGACACTGCTCTTTCTTTACACCAAAGCAACTCTTGTTTGTACAATCATTCATTAGCATTTATGATTAGCATGCTGAGCAACAACAATACCTGTTCTGGTTTATATTATTTTTCTATTTTGCCACTCCTTTTTTTTCAAAATAGAATTCTATTAGTATTTTTGTATAGTGCTCTTTGCAGTAGACATTGTGACATAGAAACTACTGTTTATAATGTGCTTCAATCCACTGCACTCAGACCTCAGAACAACTCGAACTAATGGGACAAAACTCTCAACTGGTTATTTTCTAGGAGTAGAAGTTGGTGTTTGTGGGTAGGGGGAGGGCATTAAGGGTTAGGGTTAGATGTTGGGCATTGGGGTTAAGGTAATTGTTTTGGGTTACTGCATGGGGTAGGGGTCAGAGGTTCAAGTTTTTTTTAGGTTATTGGTTTGGGTTAGTGCTTGGTTTAGGGGTAGAGGTTGGAGATTGAGGTTAGGTTTATGGTTTAAAGGTATGGGTAGAGGTTGGATTTTCGGGTTAGAACTTCGGTTCAGGGTTGGATTTATCTCTCAATCCACTGTAGCAAAACCTCTCAGATTGTGTAGATACCTTAATGATGGTTACTCATTTCCAACGTTTACTCGAACTTTGTTTTTCTTTTCACTTTTGTTTTCTTGTCCTTCTCTCCAACATCTTCCAGTCTCTAGCAACCTCTCTTTCCTTTCTTAGCATTTTGAATAAGCAGAGATCTTACATAACAGGTCCACCCCTATCTCTTATTGCATCTATTCTTACCAATACAATGCCATCTCACAGCCTCATCAATCTTTGAGACAGATTAGAGAAATTCCAAGATGGCAGCAGGACAGCCTGTCCATACTGCCATCGAATGCCATCTGTCTGTGCGAACCTTCCTGAGCACTAAAACAGGAACTGGAAACATGAACTCTTCCATCATCAGGTGACGCTCGGGAGCGACCGAGTCAGGATTAGCAATCTAGTTCTGTACACAAGAGAAAAGAATTTCTTTCCAGTGGGGTGGAAATGTTTCTCCAGGGTTCTCCAGAGAGACTCTCAAGTGAAGAACCCAATTAACCTGCCTCACCCAATACATCTTCTCAAATTACGACATGCTCCCTGTTGACTCGCTCGCTCAATTAGGAAATGACTTCTCACTGCACAGAGGTGTTTAGGTGAAGTGTGCACTTCACTCCAGGAACCAAATTACCTGCTCAATTAGCATCCTGTATTTACTGTACATTACTGACTGAAGAAGGGAATCTGACCACTTATAATGCTAATTCATCTGTGATGATCATAGACTGACTTGATCATTGTAGCACTGATTAGGGTGGAGGGATTCGTTTGTTGTTTATGGTGATAAATATTCAACTCAGGAACGTTTTCTCATTTTAGTAAATGCAGCCATGGATGTTACTGCTTTCTTCGTGACCTTGGACTCTATCCTCTGCACGGCAGTTAAAGATCTATTTCTTTAACATTTTGAATATATAACAACTAAACAAGTTCACTTCGGAGTGATCTCATTCTCGCTGCGTCTCATAAATATACAAAATATTTTTTTGGCCTGAAGACTTGAGGCAGTTTTGATTCCCGGAGGATGAAGAAAGTTTAAGTACACCAGGCTTACATAAAGAACGGCATTCTTTTCCTTCCCACTCCTGAACAGCATTTATTACCTGAACCGTCACAGGAGATGATTTGCAATTTCTGGAAATGGTGTTTTGAATGTAGGCTTAAGAATCAATAAGTTGCCAATATGAACACATTTACATTTATAGTATTTTGACCCAGAGCAAGTTACATTGATCTCATTTATACAGAGCAGCTAATGAGGGAAGTTGAGGACTATGAGAAGGTGGTAGGTTAGCGGTTAAAGCATTGGATTTTGGATCCGAAGTTTATGAGCTCAAATTCCAGCCACACCAAGCTGCCACTCCTGGGGTGCTGGACAAGGCCCTTAAATCTATAGCTACTAAATACTATGAATGATATGAATGTAAGTCACTCTAGATAAGGGCATCCACCAGATGTTGTAAATGTAGATTGGTGAAGCTGGGATTTGATCGCATGACCTTTTGCTCAGAAGTCAACCATCTGAACCACAGAGCTACCACTTGAGCTAGAGCTTCTGTGCACATGTACCGCATGTCAAACAAGGACCAAGTTTCAACCTTTTACATTTCACTTCGTATTTAATTAAGAACCTCTTCTTGTTTTTGAAGTGGTTCCATCAACAGGACATATTTTGTAACTTTACTATAATATACCATATATTACTGACAAAAAGACAGGAGGCGGAGCTCCCTAGAGGTGGCAGTTGAAGATATGATTTTCGTCGGGAGTGACAAAAATGGGCAGGATTAGAGGGACCGTGCAGGTAGGACGTTTTGATGGTTAAGATGGTTTGGTCATGTGCAGAGGAAGGCCAAAAAGGAAGTTTGTGTATGTGATGGTTGGTTTGAAAGAGGCAGATGTAGAGGACGGAGTGATATGGAGATGAGGGATGTGCATCTTCATAACTGAGGCTAAAGCGATTTGCATCTTTAATGATACGATACATTTAAAATACAAAGATGTACAGCTCTACCTCTGCCATGTTAATCTGTGTTATATGTGACTCTCAGGACACGCCTCGGCCTCTGTAGTGTTGTTATGCAACATTCACGTAGCAACAGCGGTGCTGAGAGAATGTGTTCGAGAAACGTTTTAGCAACGAGAAATCGATCCACATATCAAATATTAGCCACAAATCATTGGTGACTGTAAATAAAAAAGTATAGCGCATCTACTAATCATTATATATTAAATAAATAGTTCCTCATGTTCCTAGTTTATAAGGTTCATATCTGTTGTAGCATCAGGATAAAGTGCTTAGTGAAAGTGAATGAGAATGTTCTGGGTTCTTCTGCAGAACAGACACCACCCATTAATCCAGCCTGCTTTTTCTACCAGCAAATTTCTAAATAATGTATCATGTAAGTCTAGTTTTTTTTGCTATTAAACAGTATTCCATTTCAAAAAAAGATCTATGTACAAAAACAAAAACAAAAGGAAGACCAGTGTGTGAAACCAGTACAAGTATCAGATCAAATCTCCATCCTCCAGGTCATTGTGGACCGTCACGCTGTAACTCAAGGTGACTGAGATTCCCGGACCTTTCATTAATCCTGAAGATGTTTATCTACTCATTCAACGGGCTTCATCAGTTCTATTCAGGATTGATGAAACCCCTCAGGCGAGTGCCAAAACATCTCGAAGATTAAAGCACAAGTGCGTTCGCCCCGGACTAACGGCCAGTAGCTATCTCTCACACTCCATTGCTATCACTTCACATCCTCCTCCTTCTCCTTCTCCTCCTGTAGTCTTTCACTCCTTCCCCTTTACTTTTTGATCCAAATCCTTACAGCGGCATTATTTTCCTTAAGTAAGAACAAATCACCCGGTCGCCTTTCATCACCTTCTGCCAGGAAGAAAAAAGAGCATGTGGATGAAGCTAACCGCCCCTGCAAGTGCAGAGATTTCACCTGCTCGTGCCCCTTTCCATCAAACTGCCACCAGCTCCATGTTCAGTCCCTGTTCACTTCCTTTTTTCATCTTATTCTACACGGTTCCTGAACCTAATGCAGTAGGTATAAGCAGGACAAAATCAAAGTCATCTTTGTTTACCTTTAATGTGATCCACCAACCAGCACAATTAATGGTCCAAACCAATCAGAATGAAAGATCTCATTGCTTGTAACACGGCACTTTGTGTGTTCGGGCTGATTTGACGTGATTATCCCCATCTTCCTTTCAACAACACAACAGAACTATCAGATTGTGAGGAGATCTCCTGTGCACAGACATCTTTAACAGATTTCCAATATACCTCAGCTCTGACTCAACCAGAGCATTGATCTTCTTCTCCTTCTTCGTCTGATGTCATTTCTCTATTGAGTTTGGTTTGAGGTTGTTATCAGAAGCCTAATGGATTTGTTGGTCAAATTAATCGGTACTTACTACTACTATCAATCACTTTGTTTTGACTACAGTCTCAATCATAGGTCTTAATAAAAGCAGGTCTTGTGGTATGATGCTCCCACCACCATGCTTCACAGTGGATATAGTGTTATTCAGGTGATGCCAAACATCACTTTTAGGGTTATACTCTTGGTTAAGACCTTCTCTGCTGGCCTAAGCTCTATCAGAATCACTGATATATGTTTTAATCTATTTTTGTCAATGAAAATGTATTCAATCATTCGCAATAGCCCATTCTTTTCATTTCATAGCGTTTCTGTGTGCAGTTTCTAGGGGTGTAAGATTCAGTTTTTAATCCAATCAGATTCCATCTCTCAGTTCAATGCTGCCAGGGTGCAAATTAGATCTTACTTGAAGCTGTTGCTTTAACCAATCAAATTTCAAGTTGCCGACACCACCTTGCAGGCGTCCAATCACGTCAATATTTGCACGTCCTTTGATTAGACGGTCAGAGAGCACATTAGTCAGACCTGGCAACCCGCATCTGTAGCAAACTGCACAAACTCAAATATATTCATGTGGATTTATTAGCTGTTTTTTTATTCCATGACGACTGACAGAAGAGAAGAAACTGATTTGGTCACGGATACACTTATATTTAACAGTTAAAAAACATTTGATAAGCTTTTTCATGAGTCATTTATACTTTTAGGTTTTATTTCCTATTTTGTGAAAATTTGAGGAGATTCATTCAGCTACAGGTGTTAGTCAAGTCAGGTACTAATGTAGGTGAGGTAAGAAGGTTCATGGGATGCACTCAGCAGTTCCAACCCCAACATTCATTCCAGAGATGTTTAATAGGGTTGGAGCTCTATAGAAGGAGATATTCCACTCCAACCAATAGGAACCATATCTTTATGGAGCTGGAACAAGTTTGGGTCAGCATCAAAGTCCAATACAATTGTAGTAACAGTTTGGGAAAGAACCACATCTGGCTAGAAATGTGGGGTGTCCCAATACTTTTGTCAATGAAGTGTTTATTGTTGGTTCGATGAATTTTTTATTTGAAACTCAGCTTTGAGTAAAAATCACTTCAGCTCGCTGCTCTGGATGGACGCCGGCGATTTTATAATCTATAATTCAGGATATTATTTGCTGATGCGGCTAAAGTGAAGGAGACCCCCGAGGCTTATTTTTCAGCCCTGGAGTTGGGCAAAGTTTCTACATACAGTTGAGTCTTCCTTTAATCAGGACAATCTCAAGTTGTGCTAAAGTTATTATTTTAAAATCCTGTGTAAGGTTGCCTGATAATGTAAAATCCAGCAAGGATTATTTAGATCTAATTCAGGCTAAGCTAATAAACCTGACTGAGTACAGCATAAATATTGTAAATAAGTTAAATCATTTATTAAATATCCTGATTCACTTTTACTTCGAACTTCAAAAGGACAAATCTTTCCTTTTCCCATTTCTGTTGACTGAAAATCGCCTCGTCACGGCAGTCGCTCTTTAAAGGACACTTCCTCTCTGAGTGTCCAAGGTCAAGTCCTAAACCGCCTGCCGTTTAAGTAAATTCACAAGGACGGCCGTCCCAATGCCAGCGGCCTTTCACTCGTCTTCTTCTCCACCAGGTGGGAGCGAGTGATGCTGAGATCTTCTCCTCCCCTCCATCTGCTCCGGAGAGCCTCCATCACTTCATCAGCCTCTTTATGGTAATGAACAGTGTGTTAGTGAAAGTTGCACTCGGTCGTTTCTTCTTCACTTAAAATCCCCTGAATATCTGGAGGATGTGTTACAGCTGATCTTTACAGAAAGTTCTGATGCTTTCCATTGTTTCCCATTGAGGTGATTTCAGTCTGAAGGCAGTGTTTCAGTGATTTAGACAGTCATGCTGATGATTGCTCAGATTCTCTATGTTTTATTTCACCTTCTTTTATTTGCTTCTGGACCTAACGAGAGCAGAGCAATCAAGCATCAGCATTTCTCCTATAGTAAGAAAAAAAAAAAAAATAAAAAAATAAAAAAATAAATATATATATATATATATTACAAAAAGCTCAAAATAAATAAAAATAGTTTTTATACATATTATATACATGTAAAACTAATTTTTTTACCGCTTTCTGTAAATTTCTACAAAAAAATATTTTTTCTTTATTTGTTTTTTGCTTGTATGTGTTTATTTAGTTTTATTATATGTTTATATTATATTTTTTTAGTCTATAAATTTATATCATATTTAGTTTCTTATTTCTAAGCTGTAAATAGCAAGAAAAAATAAAAGTAAAAATAAATAAAAGTACCATAAAAGTAAAAAAAAACAAATTAATAATAATTCCCTTTATTTGTCTTGTATGGTGGTCAGGTTCTTACTTTTGTATTTCATTAGTATGTAAAGTGAAGTAAAGAAACTTTACACTATTATATTCTTTGAAAAATACAATAATTATGAATATTTAGAAAGTGAAGATATATTAGGAAATATTTATTATTAATAAATACCAAAGTTTATAAATAAATGTATTAATCTTCATAATTTTCAAAATTTTTAAGCAACATTTTAATGTCAATATAAAATATATTCAGATAAATGTATGTTTTTACTTCGATATAATGCTGCTGGTCTTTATTATAATATAATGCTAATAATCGGCGAGCGTTTTTTGTGGTGCGTTAGCGTAGCGTCCTGCACCGTCAGCACTTTACTGCGACTGACCTGGCGTTAATCTCCTCCAAGCCTCTGCTCGGTTCCTCATTCACAGCTCTGATGTCGAGAATCTTTCATCTGTGTACTGTATTCAGTCGGTGTGAGCTAAAGCTGAGTAAACACGTGTGCTAATCCCAGCGCGCTCCACGCTAACGCTGCATGCAGATTTCAGCTCGATCGGCTGAATCGAGTCCTGAGCCAACACAAGCTGTCAGAATTTTTTTTTTTTTTTTTTTTTTTTTTGCACAAGCCATCTTGTGCTACTGTCACCTTTCATCAGAAAATAAACAGCTTTCACTTTCCAGAAGCTGAAATGGGAAAATATTGAAATCGGAATGTAGTAGGAGACGTCTGCAGAAATAGAGGGATTTCTCAATGAGGGGAATTTCAGCAGGATTTATTCTGTGCAAAAAAAAGTTTCCAAAGTTTGCCTAAAACATTACAAATAAGAATTTTTTATTCGAATGTTAAATAATTTAAGTTCATTCAGTTACAGAGGCAACAAACTACGACACTGTTTGCACCAAAAACAGTGCTTCTGAAGGAACAGAGAGGAACTGTGAGGAACTGTGAGGAACATGACAAGGTCAAACTCCTCCACATTCAGTAATATGCAGGATGATCATATTTTCTAACACTAAGTGGATTTGATAGTGTAATGAAACCTAATGATCTTTCTCACTCAAGCACAGAATTAGCGCTCGTCTTTACCATCCCGCTTCCAGCCAAGGGCAAATATCCTGTACGAGGTCAGTGCTAATGGCTAACGCTATAATAACACCAGGAACTGAAGCGATTTTGTCCCATAAAATTGGACGAGTGAACATACAGTAGAGCTCAGTGTGTGAGGAGCTTGAGGGACACGCTGGAGAAAAGCTGGAATGATGAGATTCTGGTACTGCTGCAGGGATTCAAAATCAATCAATCAATCAATCAATCAATCAATCAATCGAACAATCATATTAAAATCTAAATATAAAAAATACTCAAAATACACAAGTAATGAAAAATATTAGATACATAAACAAACAAACAAACAAATGATACAATAAAGAAAATATAAATAAACAGCATACTGCTACTACTGAAACATTAATGATGTGTAAGAATTGCCTATGAGAGGATAAAGTAAACAAAAGAATCAAGCAAACAAAAAGTAAATAAATAAAGAAGAGAAAAAGAAAGAAGGAAAAAAAGGAGAGTGTAAAAATTGCCAGTAAGAAGCAAAAATAAGCAAAAAATTAAGCTTTAAGCAAGTTATTAAAAGGCAAACAAACTAATAAATACACTGTAATAATAATAATAATAATAATAATAATAATAATAATAATAATAATAATAATAATAATGTGCAAAAAGCAGCTATAAACCAGGTGTATATTATGTACATGTAAATATACAAGCTTACTAAGTAGAATAAGAGAAAAAAGAAGAAGAAGAGAAAGAAGAGGAAGAAGAAGAAGAGAAAGAAGAAGAAGAAGAAGAAAAAGAAGAAGAAAAAGAAGATGAAATGTCAGGATCTTGGACATAAACTACATTTCCCATCAGCCACTGCACCCCACTCAATTTACACGCCACATGTTTGCTCTGTGCACCTGATTCCTATTCACAGCTCATCAGCATGTGAAGTGTATAAATCTTCACCTCTCACATCCCTCATTCCTTCATCTTCTATCATCTGTTTCCGGCTGTTCATGTATGTGTTTTTTACACGTCCACTTTCAGCAAAATGATCTGCATTTACATCCAGGAGAAGAGGAGGAGGAGAGGAGTAGGAGAAGAGAAAGAGGAGGAGGGGAGGAGGAGGAGGAGGATGAGGAGGAGGAGGAGAAGAGGAAGAGGAGGAGGAGAGGAGGAGGAGAAGAGGAGGGAGAGGAGAGGAAAGGAGGAGAAGAGGAGGAAGAAGTATCAAGGAAATGTGGGTGAAATGGCCTAAAAGTGAGTAAACAAACAAACAAACAAACAAAATCACACATTCTAATACAAAATATACAGGCCTTCTTTTTTTTTTTTTACTACCACAATTTGTATAAAATTGTAAAATATGAACACAAAGAAAAGTTTCTGATCAGACAAACAAACAAACAAACAAACAACAAATGCAAAATTATTCTTGATGCAGAAAATTCAAAGCTGCACATTGGTACTGTATAAAATTTATTTAAAATGTATCAATTGCTACTAAATTGTTAAAAAATTTAAAACAGTAATATGGTTGTAGAAGTAAATAAATAATGATTATTATTAATACTAATGAATAAAAATGAATAATAACACAAATTTTAATATAAATAAATGAAAATAAATTATAATCATCAATGGATAAATTAATACGCTTTTGAATAAACCAGTGTCACGTGACCGCGAGTGTGTGTTTGTGTGCACGATCGTGTGTATGTGCGTATTTTAGCAGGCGTTAGCGGCGGTATATCAGTGGCGTGCGCTCAGGTTCGCGCTCTCATTCATTTCCAGCATGTCGTCTGTGATGTATGGGCCAATTGGGTGAACATGGCGTCTCGGGCAGGACGACCTTGCAGGACGTCACTCAGGGTCGAGCGTTCCCACAAGGCCCAACACCAATTAAGAGCAGTACATCAGCCTGACAGAGCACAAGGTGATTAATCCCTCTGCATTGCGAGTCAGCATTGTGCTGCTGAGGACAAAGCCTGATTGTGTGACCAAAAAAAAGAAAAGAAAACAACCGGTACGTTCGGTGACACGGAGTCGTAAAAAGTAGCGAGATTTACTTTTTGGAAGTCCTTGGCCGAAGTAAAGAGGTGCACTCTGTGCTTTTTCACTGGGTCGTGAGTTATCGCCTAAAAAACTCACGTTTTTCTCCTGATTGAGGGGGAAACGATGCTGTACGGAGAATGTAATAAATAATGAGAGCTCATGATGTCATAAAGGATGGTGTGTGTGTGTGTGTGTGTGTGTGTGTGTGTGTGTGTGTGTGTGTGTGTGTGTGTGTGCTGTTTATAACCTGTCCTTGTAACACCTACATCATTTCGCTTATTCCTCAAGAGCAATGTAGTACAAATGGTTTTGCACACAATCATATACCGGAGATCGTTTTCTCATATTTAGATGCTGATCTACAGCCAATCACATGTCAACAGGTGAAGAGCTTCAGGTAGGTACATACCAAATATCACACAATAGAGTGAAAGTTTGACAAAGCATGGTGCAGGGGAAAAAAAAAACAGCATATGATGATAGAAGCACCTTCTTGATGAGGAGGAAGTCCAGAATAGGATGAACAGGAAGAATGAAAGGAAACGCATCAGGCTCTTTTCTTGCTCTCCTCTCAGCCAAAAAAAGGAGCCCGAGTTTGGACACACCGATTCCATAAATGTGCTAATCTTTAATTTAGGTTCTTTATTCAACGGTCTCCAAGAAGGTCAGACCCCCTAAGACCTCCAATAAGCCGTCTAACACACTTCACTTGTGCTACATTCACAAACGCAGCAACGAGTCACAATTCATTAATAATCTTTCCTACTTTTAGGAGCAGGTGCTTCCAATGAATTGAGTGATTTAAAATACGGATCACATGATCGGGACGCTTTTCACTTTCACTGGCAACCTGAGACTCTGCTCTCAATCACTCTGTATTACAAGAAGATCAACTTCTCAACATCACTTAACAACTTGCTTATCCCTCTATCCATCTGTGTCTGTCTGTCTGTATCTATATATTCATTTACTTACCTACATTATCTATTTATCGGTCGGTCTCTCTATCTTTCTATCTATCTGTCTGCCCATCTGTCTGTCTGTCTGTCTCTCTGTCTCTCTCTCTCTCTCTCTCTCTCTCTCTCTCTAATTTACTTACATTCATTATTTATTTGTCTATTTGTCTCTCTGTCTGTCTACTTGTGTCTTTCTATTTGTTTATCTACTTACCTACATTGTCTATCTGAGGTGTCTGTCTATTTATCTATGTACCTCCATTATCAATCCATTTGTCTGTCTATCTGTTGGGCTGTCTACTCATAGTCTCTCTCTCTCTCTCTCTCTCTCTCTCTCTCTCTCTCGCTCTCGCTCTCGCTCTCTCTCTAAACATAGCTTTAGTCGAAATTGTGTTGAATACTCTGGTCAGAACTGGTCATTAGATTTTTAGATTTTTCCACTGGTATTCTGTTGACATTTTATTTGACCTTGAGAAGGCCACTAAAACACTACACAAGGTTGCCAGGTCCTCCCCCACCCCCCAAGCCTGTTGAGAAGGTCATCACACTTCTTTCCTGTTGGTTAAATAAGTGAGAACCAAAAGGAGTGTTTGTAATCTCCATATTTATCCTCGTTGATGTAACTGCTGAGTACCCGCTTTTCTTTTACCCAGAAATAACCTTGATTTGGGATCGCTGGAAAACGCTTTGGCATCCACTTCACAGCTCTGAAATGATCCTTGAAAGTGCCAAGCGATTCCGAGAATTTATTCCAGCTCTCCTGAATGGACCACCTGCCGGAGAATGGCCGGTTTGTTTTCCATCTTTCTCTAAATTCGGGTTTCTGTGGCACCAAGATGAGCAGGAAAGAGCGAGTCGTCTCCTCATCAGGGCAAAGACATCTGATCCAAAAAACAACAAAAAACAGTCCAATGAACATCATGACTGAATAAAACTGAAAGTGATGGTGATTGTGACTCACATGTACCATTTTGTCTCAATAACTTTTGGATGAAGTGATCACCTTCTGGTCAGGGGTTTGAATGCTGAAAATAGCAGAGATATTTATAGAGCAGAAGGTGGAAAGGACAGTCATCCTGCATAGACCAAATAACCATCTGTGTGTGTGTGTGTGTGTGTGTGTGTGTGTGTGTGTGTGTGTGTGTGTGTGTGTCTGTGTCTGTGTGTGTGTGTGTGTGTGTGTGTGTGTGTGTGTGTGTGTGTGTGTGTGTGTGTGTGTGTGCGTGATCTCCTCAAAGCGTGTTCAGCTGTTCCATTGTTACATGAGCAGCTGTTTGAAAAGGTTTTAAAGGTCTCAGTTTTAGCACTCGCAAAATTATCGCATACATTTTATTATATTTTTATTCTCGCACTGGTCAGGGAACTGAAGAGAATTGAAACAGGAGGAACATTTGATTTAGAAGGAAAGTTACCTCGATTTAATTGTAGTGTGTTTGTGATGTGGATTTGAATTGTGTTCTGGTTCTGGTTCTAGTTTCTTTTCTTTTCTTTTCATCTCTCTTTCATTGTTCTCCTTCCTTCAACTGCCCTTGGTGGCCTGCCTTTTCTTTCTTTCTGTCTTTCTTTCTCTTCCTTCCTTCCTTTCTTTCTTCTGCTCTCTCTCTCTCTCTCTCTCTCTCTCTCTCTCTCTCTCCTTCCTTGTTGGCCTACCAGTTTATGATCTCCTGATCTCAGCATTGTATCTGGAACAGTAAGGCTGCTGATTACATTCTGTTCTGCAGCTCAAACGAGGATGTTCACAAAACACCCCAGGACACCTGAGGTTTTCTCTTCTATCCTCCACTCCTCTGGGAAGATGTTCTACTAGATTTTGTTGAGATTAGTGAGATTCGTTTGGCACATGGGTGTTAGTAAAATCAGGTACTGATGTAGGTGAGGTGGTGATGTGAGTGTTGGTACTGAGGTCAGAGCTCTATAGCAGGAGATCTTCCATTCCAAACCATGTAACCATCTGCTTCAGGCTGAATTTACGAGCAGGCGCAATGTCATTCTGGAACAGGTTTAGGTCTCCTAGTTCAACATGTGATGCTACTAGTGTGTACTTTCAATTTTGTGCTAACAGTTTGGTGAAGAACCACATATGGCTGGAAAAGTCAGCTGTCCCAAAACTTTTGCCATATGGTAAGTTCAGATCCTGGGACTTTTAGAGGTCAGCAGTGATCCTTATTCTGCCTGGTTTAGTTATGGACTGAATCATTGCTTCATTTGTGAGTCACTTTGAAGAATAATGGCTGAAAAATCAATAATGTAAAAGGAAAAAAAAAATCAATAAAGAGGATTTTGATGGCATTCGTACAGAAGGTAGAAAATACAATCACATTTGAGCTGGAATACGATTAGCATTATTACTACTGACTCATCAATAGTGTTGTCAGGATCCCGTGCTCATTTACCCTGGTTGGGTTTTTAGGTGAGTGAAGTTCCTCAGTATTCAGTTATAACTGCGCATTTCGGTAATGGGTTTGGCCTGGAAGTTTCGAAGACAATGAATTTTTTTTATTTGGCCAAAAAAACAAACAAACCCGTTGTTAAAGGTGCAGGAAAAGGGGAACAAAGAAATAAAGAAGAAAATAAAATAATAAAATTGGATAAAACAATTAAAATGGAATTTACAATACAATAAAATCTGCAATACAATTTACCATCCAATTTTCCACGAGCAGAATTTAGATGCTTTGTGTGCAATTTGTAATAAAAACACACTTTTCAAGAATTAAAACACAACTCAATGTTTTCCACTCATTCGCTCTGTCTGTCTATTTAAAAACAAAGTGCTTGGAGATGTTCCTTCATGTTCCCTCTCCCTCTGATTGTTTAACAACATAGAAAAGGACTTTGAGTGTTTAATGGTCGTCTGCTCAGGAAAAGAGGAAGAAGAGAATCCAAGTTTCCTCAATCAGAATGACCTCTTAAGTTTGTGAAAGCTCAATACTGAGCCGTCCCCAGCTCTCGGCTCCTTCTCCGTCCCCATCTCTCGGCTGCTTCTCCGTCCCCATCTCTCGGCTCCTTCTCCGTCCCCGGCTCTCGGCTGCTTCTCCGTCCCCGGCTCTCGGCTCCTTCTCCGTCCCCAGCTCTCGGTTCCTTCTCCGTCCCCAGCTCTAGGCTCCTTCTCCATCCCAGGCTCTCGGCTTCTTCTCCGTCCCCAGCTCTCGGATCATAATTTCCAGTGTCATCTCCAATTCTCAGCTCCGTCTCCAGTTCTATTTCCAACTCAGCTCAGTATTCATCTTCAGCTTCATCTTCAGTTCCATTTTTCAGGTTTATCTCCAGCTTCAGCATTTTTTTCATTCACATTCAGATTTTTTCGGTGAACCCAAGGACAAAAGGGAATAAAACTCCAGCAAAAACATCATCAGACGGATTATTTTTGATCTCAGTCCATCATACTGGATAGCATTCATTATATTTTTATCCTTGAGGTTTGTGTAACCTCCTCACCACCACCTCCACCACCACCACCATCATCTCCGCCCCTTTGTGCCTCCCACTAGTCACCTGAGCAGAAGACAGATGTGATTAAACATGTTCTCTCCAGGCTGAAATCCCAAAGTCATCATATCCACACAGCCATAGATCTCTTTCTATACACACACACACACACACACACACACACACTCTCTTTCCTTACTGCAGGAAAAACTGAGATTTTTACAACCCTGCAAAGACGTTTGTGTGCATTGTGAGATTTCTTTCATTCTATCGTATACATCAAATTTAATAACTATATAAAGATATTAAATAAAGTAATAATAATAATAATAATAATAATAATAATAATAATAATAATAATGTGCCATTTGATTTTGGAGTTTAGTTGTTTACCCTGGATGTTGTCATAGCAGCTCTATTTTAACCCATGTATGTTTATGAATGGATGGATGGACAGGTTTGTGGATAGATAGATAGATGAATGGATGGTTACATATGTGAATAGATTTAGGTGAAAGGATTGGCAGATATCTGGATGGATGGATGGATGGATGGATGGATGGATGGATGGATGGATAGATATGGAGAGATGGCTGGATAGAGAGATGGATGGACGGAAATATGGTTGGAAAGATGGATGGACGAGATACGGATGGATGGAGAGGCGGATGGATGGATTGAGCAGTGGATGGATGGATGGAGAGACAGATGGATGGATGGATGGATGGATGGATGGATGGATGTATAAACATGTGTATGGACTGATGAATAGATTGTCAGACAGACATCTGAGAAATTTGCCTCTTTTAAACAATAAATGAACAAATGAATAAAATGTTGTTAATAATCTTGTAGAACGTGTTGAAGCCGCTCCAGTCTCCTCACAGATGAAGTGACTGTTTCAGAGCAGAGAATCGCTGATGTGTGCTGCAGAAGGCCGTGAATGTGTTGACTCTCGGTACGCTAACTCGCTAAGTTTCTCCGAGTGCTAACCTTGCAGGATCGAGCTGCTCGGGTCGCCCATCTGTCGTACTCCAGCGCACCCGACTGGCTACTGCAGCCATTCACTTTCCAGATAGTAAGCAGTTTTTTTTTCTTGTCTTTGGTGAGAACAGAGTGGCTTTTTAAGATGAGGAGACATCCGCAGAGCCCAGGTGGTGTGAAAAACAGCTACACCTGAAAAATAAAATGCAAACTCATAGTCAGGGAAAAAAAAATAATATCACAGATTAAGCAGTAATATCTGCAGCAAATTCAGCAAAGTGTGAATTATATCTGTGATCATTTAAATATCAATTTGGCAGGAAAGTGCTGAAATCATGGCGATCTTCTGTCCTTCAAGCAACCGATATTGTTATTATGAATTCTGTAGTTGTGGACGTTCTCCTACATATGTTTTGGTGTGCATCCTCGAACATATATAACGGGGAGTGATTTTAAATACACTTTGATTTCACCATTATTAGTAATCCACAAATAAAACAGATCAATAGAAATGTTAAAGAAGTTATATTGCCATCGTGTCTCGTTTTATTAATGTGGTGTTTGGAATTAGGAACTGGAATGGACGATCTCTTTTGACTTCCAGTTTTGATGTTTTTGTGACTAGCAATTAACAAAAGACATCATTAGTGATGTCCAGAGTCCTGAGACCATTCACCAAGATGGCATCAGTGTTAATGTGTGCAGTGGACAGCGCATGGTGCTGAAGATCCTTGTGAACCAAGGCGTAAAACTCTGGGATTTCTACAGAAGGCACTTAGAAGACACTCATCTGCATAAGACATTTGTATGGTGTAAAAGATGGGCATTGGTCCTGCAGCAGTCATTCATGTGAACCTTCAGAGTGTGGAACGCCTGATCCTGGATAATCGATGCATAACCTGTTGTGAAATTGAGTAATTAAGGAAGTGCACTGATGGCCAAGTGAAGCAGGCTGTGTTAGGATGAGATTTGGCAGGTGCCCTCAGGTTTGTCCTTCCAAAGTTCTAGTTTTGTTTGTTGTATAGTGTTTTGTTTCTTTTTGACTATAGTGCCTGTCAAATTTTTAATTTTTTTATTTTCTTTTGTTTTCATGCAACAAACTCAGAAAAACGTAATAAGACACAGGAATTGGACAGTGAATGAGTGGAAGAAAGTGCTGTGGAGTCCAAATAGGACATTAGTCTTTACCAGAAGAACTTGTGTAAGATGGAGAACAGGAGAGAAGATGTGATCAGATTTCCTCATCCCCACACTCACACATGAAGGTGGAAGTTTAATAGTTCGGAATTATATATATATATATTTTTTTTTTTCCTTTTTTTTTTTTTTTGGAGCAGAGAAGGTTGGAGATTTATTCCAGAAAGTGAAAGAGAACCTTCTTCCCTACACCATGCAAGATGATGAGCCGAAGCGCATGTCCTACGTGGAAATTTGTAAAGACTAGACGTTTCGTAAACTTGACAGCCACATTATTTGCTTTTTACTGTCCTATATGTAATTTGATCTAAAAACGCTCAAGTGGTAATTTAAAGCTAATCTTACAAGATGCAGAACCTGAGTCTTGAAAGTAATTTGCCGTATCAGTGTTGATGTGTATATTCATTTATTTATTTTGATTTTTTTTTTTCTTCTCCCCTTTTCAGAATGTTCATGCATCATATGCAAATACAGCGAATAAATCAATTTCTGGGTTTTTTTATTATTCAGAGAGAATTGTGATGTTCGCACGATCTGAAGCGCGAGTTTATTTATACATAAAGAAATGGAAATCCTGTCATCAGACTTTCAAAACACCAATTATCAGCCTGTTGTGCCTTAATCGTAAGGAGATTAGGGATGAACACATCACGAGAGAGAGAGAGAGAGAGAGAGAGAGAGAGAGAGAGAGAGAGAGAGAGAGAGAGAGAGAGAGAGAGAGAGAGAGAGAGAGAGAGAGAGAGAGAGAGAGAGAGAGAGAGAGAGAGAGAGAGAGAGAGAGAGAGAGAGAGAGAGAGAGAGAGAGAGAGAGAGAGAATTACTCTCACAATTACTTCTGTTCGGTCGCAGTATTGCTGAATAGCTGGCAGCAGAATGGAGCCAGATGACTGGACGGGGTCCGATATGAACATTTTGTCACCACCGATCATGGCACACTAGGTCAGATGGAAGGAAAGAAAGTAGTGGCTGTGTTCCTAATCTACTAATCTAGTCTGCTTGGGATAATAGGTCAGAGGATGGACGCTGGTGGGACTCATGTGTAGGAGCCAGAAATTTTATCCATATCCCACCATATGGTCCAGAGCAGGAAGTCTGATCTGGCATCAGAGAGAAAGAGAGAGAGAAAGAGAGAGCCATCTTTCCTTAACATGTCACTATATAATGTTATTTTCTTGTGACTTAACAGTATAATAGATTTATAAGCATGAAGTAAACATCAAACAATTTGTATCAGACGTCTGTGGATGCACTGGCAATACATTTTCTCTTCACTTAAACTAGGAGGACCAAACCTGGAAGATCTCCCCCTATTGAACACCTTTGGGATGAACGTGAACGCTAACTGCACCCCAGGCCTCCTCACCTTACCCACATCATGATCGCCACAAATCTCTATAAAATCTAGTGCAACATCTTCCCGGAAGAGTGGAGCTTCCACCCTTTTAATAGAGATTAAAAAGGTGAATTCATAATATTTGTAAATAAAATCCTGAAACTAGATTCAGCAATGTAATACTATTTAGGCACAACAAATATCGTTTTATTTTATATCACTTTTATTTTGGACTTTTTCCATAATTGTTGATAAAAAAAACATCTTCTCAAAATATATACATTTATGGACTCAATTGCTGATAGAAGATTTTACAAAATTCCTGTAGAGAAGTAAATACAAACTGATTTACAATATATGAGCACCTGCTGACCAATCGGAATTGAGAACCCAGCAGCACCATGGTGCAAATGTAAATAAAACATTATGGCAACAGAGAAAAGAGTTCATGGTGAGAGTCATTTCTCAGCCTCCTTGTTTTGTCTGGACGCTGCAGCACCTGTACCACCGTGATTACCATGGAATTATTCTCCACCTACACACACACGCACACACACACGCACACACACGCGCACACATACACGTGCACACCTCCACCCCCGGATCTGCAGCTGTGCATTATGATGATGCTGCGGATTCACAAGACGCCATGCCTCGCTCTGTCATTTATTTAACTGAAAAAAATAAGAAAAAAGAATCCCGTTGCTCGACTCGAGATTCAGTGACGGTGTGGCCGCTGAGATCTGACGCATCTTATCTTTAATACTAAATACAGAATTTATAATCGTGATCAGAAGTAATGTCTGAAAGTTTTAATTATCTGATTAAACAAGTCATGTATTTACCACCCGCTCAGGAGTGGATCTACTGCCACCCTAAGAAAAAGCATTGCCACCCCATCTGCCACCCCACCACTGGTATTTCAATGTATAAAATGTAAATGTAATCAGTTTTCTCCACCGGCAACAGTCAGCAGCAGTGCTGTAATGTGACGACATAAAAAAATAAATAAAATAATGGCAAGAAATCTCTTTAAGGTAGCCCGAACAAACGACTCTTATGAACTGCTTCATTTTAATAAATCAAACTCATTAAATGACCCTTTTAATGAGTTGTGTATATATATAATATATAATGTGATATGATAAAAATGATTGTTTTTTATAAGAAACTATTGGATTAGAAAGGATTTTCTGGAGGACGTTGCTTTGGGTTCGACCCAGAAAGGACATAATCCACTCTGGAGATTTGGCTTCAAGGCTCCGCCAAGAGACTGTCACTCTGCCCAATTCAACACAAAGTCAAATCTGTGTGTGTTTAATGAGAAACATGTACAATGATGTGTGTGTAATGAATCTCACAGCACGAGCTTTTAATTACCAACAACAGACCCGAGCAGGGTTTAAGCGAGAAGATGGAAATGGGCTTCTATGTATTCCAATTTGCTAATTAAATGATAGAACCTTCAGGGGACTGATTTTACAGGAAAACAATCAGTGACTGAGTTACTGTTTTCAATCTGATGCTGATTATTAGAACTTGCTGAACTTTATCATTCATTTATAGTTAGATTGTTCCTTTTTTCCTACTTGTACCCTGTATGCGAAAGGAGTTTATGGAAACATGATCGTAGGATTGGTATATCAATCTTTTTTAATGTCACATTTCACATTGAGTCCATATTTGCTCTTATAATAAGCTCTACTCTGTGACAAGATGTTCCACTAGATTTCTTCTGATAATTCAGCATTAAGCCAAACAAAATGATGTAATTTTTTTGATGTCATGACCCTCTGGCCATTAAAATAAATAAATAAATAAATAAAAATACTAACAAAACAATAAAACATAAAAAATATAAATAAATAGATAGTTTTTTAATTTTTAATTTAAATGTTTTATTTTATTCCACATTTTGTCTCCATTTGCCCTTATAATAACCTCCACTCTTTTTTTAGAAGGTGTACAAGAGCGCTAGTAAAGTCCGATACTGATGTAGGTGAGCTGAAGTGGTCTGTGGTGATCGACAGCAGGAGATCTTCCACTCCAGCCCATGTCATGCTGGGCCTCCTCGTTCAAGGGAAAATTTAAAGCCATCTTATACAAATGTGTGCTGCCAATCTCGGAGAAGCAAAATATATGTTTTGAGGATGGTGTTTTCTTTTCTCATGCATCATCACAATTCAACTCCACATCCATTTTTGCAGGTTTTTTTTTTTAAATCAATCTTGATGGAGGCTTCACTCTACAGTGTATTATTAAAAATCTGAGCTTTAATGCTGAAATTGTTACACAAATCCGCCACTTCTGAAGAGTCACTGAAGACTTCCTGTAAATTCCTGAAGGACCCTTAACAAACAAGCGATCTGAGGCTATTCTTGATTAGGTGATATTTAACATTAAACTCTCTGATTTTAAGAAGGCCATTAGGCTCATTGAAAGCACTGCAGGTTCTCGCTCATGATTCATGGCCCAGAAAATTCGCTTCCAGCCCACGAGAAACACGGTGACGGTAATTATCTGACACCGTTGCTTTCACCACGCATGGTGTCGAGTGTGCATCTGTAGGTTTGAAGTGTTTATGTCTGATTCCGTTTGCCACGTAAAGGACAGGAAGCATGTGTTTACATCCTGCTGAGGGAGGCTGAGGTTAACTTCAAGTTGGAAAGGACCAGAGCCACCCAATCTGTCGCTTTGGCTTTAACACCCTGAGGTTTTTTTTTTCTTCAATAACAGCACTACAGAACAGAAACAGGAAGTCTACAATAGAAAAGCTGCTAATACCATGTCCTGTGGATAGATGGATGATAGATGGACTGATATTAATGAGAAATTATTATTATTGAACCAAAACACTGTATAAAACTGCACGTATAACACCTGTAGATGCTAGTTTTGATAGATAGATGATAGATAGATGGATAGAGAGATGAATGGTAGGTCAGGTTTCTGGACAGAATGTTTATTGATCTCAAACAGGAATGTGTTCTTCAAAGAAACCACTACATACTGTTTTGTTCTGTCCATCCATCCATCCATCCATCCATCCATCCATCCATCCATCAATCCATCCATGATATTATGCACCAATACACATAACAATTATACACCGCTGGTCATCTCAGATGATTCATCTCCAGGTCAGGATCTTATCTCAACACTCTATCTCTTGATCTCCCGTTCAGCCACTGTTTGAAACCTTCAGAGTAACAATGAACAAACAACTGTCCTTTTCCTCACATGATGCTAATGTCACACGCGCTTGTCGGTTTCTTCTCTACAACATCACGAGGATTTGGCCATTTTCATCCACTTAGGCTGCTTAGGTGCTCCTTTGGTCTTATTTCGAAACCAGACTACTGCAACTCTGCTGGCAGGTCCACCTCTGAGCATAATTCGTCCTCTGCAAATGATCCGAAACAAAGCAGAGTGATTTGTGTTCAAGTTCTCCCACATCACCCTACTGCCGCCTACAAAGCCAAAAAATTGACCTACACCCTCTGACCTCAAAGCTCTGATTGCTTCTCGCTCTGCACCACGCTTCCTCAGATCTTCTAGCACTGCTTGAGTGGTCCCACCATCTCTCAGGGCTCTCGGGGTAAGAGGTAGGGCCACATCAAGACTCTCTTCTGTTCTGGCACAGAGGTGGTGGAATTAACTTACGGGTGAAAACCTACTGGACCACTTTCTGAAATACTTTAACTAGCGCTTATTTTTGCTTGTTTTTTTCTTTATATAATATAAAAAAGTGCAATAATTTCTCTCAACAGAGTTTTGAGATTTTTCTAATCCTCAACTGATTTTTCTAAAACATGATATTTTTCTAATCCTCAACTGATCTACATCAGAGTTAGCATTAGCACCATCACGCCCCACACAGTCTCCTGATAGAAGACTTGTACACGTTGGGTGTGATCTATTGAGCAGTTTTAATTCGCCCTCATTTAAGTCAAGCTGACTCGAGTCTCAAAAACCATCTCACTCCACACGCCCAGGGTTCTTAACCCCACCTACAACAAACGACATTCCCCGCGAGAGCAAGAATCAATCTAATTGAGGCGAAAGAACTTATCCTGAAGCCAGAGAGCTTTCTCAGACATGGCCCAGGCTCTGGCGTTAAGGCGAGCGTTTCTTTTACTTCTCTCCCAAAAGCCCAACATCATGTCAGTGAACTGGAGTGTGTGCATCACAGATTGTGAGGTAACAAGCTGGAGTGTCAGAGTAAAAGCGTGAGTGAAACCGCAGTGTCAAATTATTCTGCTCAAAACACAGTCTGGGTGGAGAACAACCACAAGTTTTTAAAACTCAAACTCTTGTGAAGACAGAATCAGGGTCCGTCTCGGACATATGAGATTGACCAGATGATCCTGCATATCATGTTTTTCTTTAACGGATTTTGTTTGTTTTTTTTGTCTGTTGTAACAGAATTGGTTTCATCAATACACTGACATTTATTTTAGGATAACATGATTATTCATTCTCAAAACATTCAATAATCATTTGGATTTTTTGGAGGTCAATAAAAAAAAAAGAGTCTATGCTGAAGATATGTTCAATTAATGCTTGTGAGTATTATTTTAAGGGCGTGGCATTTTTTCCTTTGATTATCATAATTGGGGCGTGGTTTACGTTTCTGTTATTCACATTGAAGGATCGTTCACAACAATCCGTTATTCGTTTCTCATCCGTTCATTAATACTCCTCATCTCACCTACTTCAATACTGGACTTCACTAACACTCTTGTGGCTGATGAACACAAGTCCACAAGCTCACTCTAAAATCTAGTGGAACATCTCCACAGAAGAGTGAAGGGATTTTTTTATGGAAAATTGTAAATGTGGAATGCGATTCCCAAAAAGCACGTACTGAACTTATGACCAGGTGTTTGCAAACTTTATAGAATATCAGCATACACCCATATTCACATTACATTTTTGTTGACTGCCATCAGGAATATCAGTAGAAAAAACAAGAGAAAAAAATATTTGGTCCATTCTGTTTATACGTTCCATTAAATCTCCCATCGATCCACTGATCTCTTCATTCATTTATTTTAATATCTTTCTAACTATTTACCAAATCTTCCAGCTATCAATCTAATCATCTAAAACCAACCACCAGACCTCCATCTATTAATATTCCTCCCGACTATTTTTTTTTTTCCCTCATTTATTCCAATTTATTCCATGTGCTGCATCTACCTAATCTTCTAAACCATGCATCCATCTAGAGCCTCATCTCTTAATACACCATTCAACTATTCAATATTCCATACATCCATTGTTTTAAATGAAGTAGAGAACAATGTAGTTTGTTGTTTGTTTACTATAATTAAGTAGCTTTTTCGCTTATTTGTACTTTCCATTTATTTCAAAACCTGATGCTTCTCACCTGGACGCCCGAATCGCCAACAAATCAAATGAAAAGGGATCAAAGTAATCATGAGAAACTATATATCATTCTGAAGGTCCAAGCATCAACGTTCAATAATAAAAAAAAAAAGCTTATAAGGAATATATTTTTCTAAATTTGTATAAGCAGTAAACATGAACAGCATGAATAAAAAAAGGCAGTGCGTATGACTGTAATAACAGGTTACGAACACATCCACTGCTGCAAATCCCAGTTTAGTTCAAAAGGTCAGGGTTCACCGAACAACACGCTATAAAGCACTTTTAGTCCAATGAAACAATCATTGTATAATATAGATGCTTATTCCTTTTTATACATCACGGTTCAGGGTTCCAGCCACATTTCACAAAATCGGTTTTATTTATGAGGATAAAACGTAACGGGTCAAACACGTAATGAGTCGGGGGGGAAGAAATTGTTTTGATTGGCGCTTGGTGTATCTACTGATCACCAACATACAGTTCAACAGCAAGCAGAACATTTAGAGGAATAAATAATGGAAAAAACTCAACTTTATTTGCGTCATTTCTTTTAGTCAAGTTTTAGGTTCTTGATAATTTTAATGGATTTAAATCAGTGTTTGACTCATCATTATATCATTAACTATCATTTACTAATATTCTATTAATAGATCTGAGAGTAACATTAGAGTCATAAACTGAGTTGATTAAGTGAAGTCTTGTGACGAAAATGATAATAGGAACATTATAGCCGTAATAAAGCAATTCTTTGGATACTTAAGTACATTTGAAGGAAAATACTTTTGTACTTTAACTCAATGGAAAGGTTCCCTGGTGGTTAGGATGCGGCGCTCTCACCGCTGCGGCCCGGGTTCGATCCCCGGTCAGGGAACCAACCCCAGCCATTAGGGTTGCATAAGCCTTAGTGCCGGTCCCAAGCCCGGATAAATGGGGAGGGTTGCGTTAGGAAGGGCATCCAGTGTAAAAACATGTGCCAAATCAAACATGTGGATGATCTGCTGTGGCGCCCCCTAATGGGAGAAGCCGAAAGAAAGTTTACTCAAGAGAAAGTTTAACTTTTTAAAATACTTTTACTGGAGTTAATTTTAGAGAGTGAATCTCTACTTCTATTTACTACAGTTTGTGTTCTTCATCCACTACTGTTTCAACCAATATCTAATAATTCACCCAAAACCACCTGTTTAAACAGTAAAGAAGGTTGTGTCTTTTTGTCTATCTGTCCAAGATAAAGTCTGGTCAACAAATTATATACTGTTCGGTTCTTGCACGAGGAAATGTGAACCTCCATCGCTATATTTTCTTCTCTTCCTAAAACCAGAAATAATTCAAACATTTCCAGCTGAAGGTTATATTTTCTTCTCGATCAGATTGGCTTTGAAGGTGAGTAAATATCTGAAGAGACTGTGATTAATATGCCTTGGTAAAGGTTCACATGACCAGCTTGATAGAAGGCACCATCTTCAAAAGCAGCCTTCAAAGGAGGCTGCAGTAATTTATACTTTATTTCAATCACACCAGATCAGGCATGTTGATTTGCATGGCTTTTTATCTGCCATGTGGCTTCCTAATTACGATCTCACCTCCGGTGCCGCTTTTGTGTCATTAGCACAGAGACTGTGACATGTCTGTAATTGTCTGATCGTCTCCCTCAGTGGTCAGCATCCCGGGACAACATGCTGATTAAATAACACGCCGCTCTTTAACGGAGGCCTGAGATCTATTTCCCGACGATGGGAACTGCGCAGATGATGCTCTCTCACAGTCTAACCTAGTTTTTTTTTTCCCCCGAGAGGTTTGATTAGACAGCAAATAGTAAAGATGATGAAATAACTGACGGAACGGTGCTGTGAGAGAATCCTATAAATTCCACAATCGACTACATTTAATGAAGATTTGCAGGTTTCCTGAGAAGTTCGTGCAGCTGAATAAGTTTCCCTCCTCGTACTTTTTTCATATCCACCTGAAACTGTTGAGGAAGCATAAACACTGCTGTGAAAAATAGAAAGTTTCAACTTGGAAAAAAAAATAAAAATCCCAAGTTCCTAGTTGTCATGAACAAAACAGGCACTTGAGCAGATACTCAACCTTCCACATGACTGCTATACAATCTTGTATGCTGTTTAGTGACTGGCTTAAACCCTGTTTTTATTTTTATTTTGCGATTGTAAACTTTTTCCCCCCCCCAAGCTCAGACGAGTAGCGTTGCGTAAAACTCGAGAGGGAAAGAAAACAATCGGCACGTACAATTCCGTTTCCTGGTGCTCATGAAATGAACATTGCAGCTGCTTCGACTGAAAGCTGCAGTTTTGAAAGATTCACGCCGCCGATCGTCAAACGTCAGAGCATGAAATCTCAGTCGGAGCGGAAAAAATCGGATTAGTCCCAGTTCTGTCAAGGAAAAAGGGTAAAGCGATGGAAACTCTGGAGATTATTTGAGGTTTATTTTCCAAAGGTGACGTCTGCTTATTACTGAGGGAAGAAGGAGAACGCGTGGAGGAAATGCAACGCTTTTGTGGAGGACAGATGAAAAGCAGGATAGGATGAAAAATGGCCTGGAATTTTGAAACGCAGGCTGATAAAAGAAACGACGGGACAATCGATGGGGCAGCACTCTTCCTCTCAACCCCATTGTGCACCTGTTATATATAGAATGCGTTATTGTCTCGACGTCGAGGCTGAGTTATTGCGAGCTATTGTGCGACCGAGACAAGACATTTTAGTAGGCAGCAAAACACTGGTATTTACGCACCATCTTTAGAACCTTTTTGTTTTTGATAGGATTTTTCCGGGTCTAAGCACCAAGGCACTACTGTTTTTGATGGGACGTTCAGGACCTTCTCATGCAGACCAAATGCATGGGTCTTTGGAATGTTTTGAGTAGCAATTTTAGAGGTTCAAGGTGGTATGAAGAAGAAACCTTGAGAGGAACCAGACTCAAAAAGGAACCTCATCCTTATCTGGGTGACACCAAGAGTGTGATTATAAATCATTTAAACATTACAAACAGCAGTGAGTGAGAAATATCATGAGCACCGGAGTGTGTGATGATGAGTAATGTCCTTACTACAGTCTTTTACAGACACTAGGAGCTGTAGAACCAGGAGCTCCTGAGCAACTCATAAATTAGCTTAACATCTGAGATCATTATTTATTTTCCACACCAACTCCAACATGCCCAAGCTTTTTAATGTTGAATGATGGAGAAACAGCAGATGTAGAAGGTTAGTTCGAGTCTTGATTGAGGTTGAGTAAGTCCAATGTCTGACATCTCCAGGTCAAAGCTGGGTTTGGCTTGGTGGTTGTGTAATAACACAGCACTTTACACTTATTTTGTGTAAAATTTTCTTATAGACAATTTATTTTCCATCCGCTTGCTTGGCTTTAAGTAAACAGTTTAGACCAGTGTAACTTCACTAATGATTGGGTTAATGTAGATTAGGTTGGAAAATGACAGCCAATCAGATTTCAGCAGGCATTTCACAGACTTGGAGTTGAAAATTGAGCCGCATCTAAATTTAATGATCTAAAAAATTGGTACAATAACCCGTTTTTTCCATTGATCGGTTTTCTTCAATATCTCTGACTTCTTTAGTGAAAGAAAAGGTTTTTATAACCTAATCAATGAAATTTTTTCAAGTTTTCTTCAATTTTTCTTTATTTAAAATGTCTAATTCAGCATGCAAGGCCACAAGGTCTTTTCTTGTTGGGAAACATCCAGTATCATGAAGCCCAAAGTGGACTTTTTGAACACTCTGGTTCTACGCTAGGAAAGGTTTTTTCTCGCCTACATGCTGATTGGCTGCAAGTCACTTTATGCTATATGATCTTTTCCCTTTAGGGAGGCCGCTGTGAGTTCACACGGTGAAACACGGCTCGCTCGTGACATTGCGCCGACTGGATTATTATTCTTTTTTTAATTAGAAGGTGATGTTTCAGGGTCCCGGAAAGCCACTACGGGGCAATAATGAATTCAGCTGCTGTTAATCAGAATCCATGAGGAAAATTGCGGTTAGTCTGAATGTCTGCCAGCTTTGCAAATTTTAATTAGTAAAGCCATAAATCTTAAGCTGGCTGATGTACGTTTTGTGTTCGTGGGTGTGTGTGTAGGTGATACAACACATTGAATTCACCCATGCTTGGTACATTCATCAGGGGAAAAGTGTGTGTGTGTGTGTGTGTGTGTGTGTGTGTGTGTGTGTGTGTGTAACGGAAAATTTGGGTAGGCCCAATAAATACACAAAGACAACACGATTAACGGTGTGATGTTCAGCCGGTGTATTATTTATATCTTTGCATTCTTGAAACATTACAAAAGGATATGATGTATTTATATCCTGATATATTTATATATATATATATATATATAATATATATATATATATATATATATATATATATAGAGAGAGAGAGAGAGAGAGAGAGAGAGAGAGAGAGAGAGAGAGAGAGAGAGAGAGAGAGAGAGAGAGAGCAATAGTGCATTCTGGATTCTGATTGGTTAATTGGTTTTCTATAACAGTAGTAGATTGAAGCACTGCCTCTAATGGGGTATCACTAATAAAGCAATTTCTACAACATGTTCCGTAGGAAGTGTTGCTTATCAACGGATAACTTTTTGTTTTTCATACAGTACAATACAAAATACATCTTAAATCTGTTTTAATAGAACATATAGATCAAATACAGAGGAACTCAAATACCAACAAACTAAAACCCTGTTTCAATTTAAATATATACTTTATGAATGAAATGACTTTTCCAGCCATGTTTAGTTCCCCAAACTGTTTCCACAAAGTAGAAGGCACACGATTGTATCGGCCATCTTTAGATTTGGACTTCTTTCTCTTGAACTAGGAGACCCAAAATCTGTACCAACATGACATTGCCCCTGTGCACCAAGCGAGCTACATGATGATTTCGAACCCGCTCTCACCGAGATCTTCTTACACACAATTTGAAACAACATGATCTCACTTTCACACACACCCTACTCATTAGGAATTCACCCCTCTCCCCAAAGATAAAGATCCAGCTCTAAGGTGGCCGTTTGGGTCAAAGGTCCTAAAAATCTGCTCTCTGATATATAATACATGAAAACTTGATATCTTATTAAATGTTCGGTAGAATAATTTACTATTTACAAATAATGTAATATTTGTTAATTCTATCACAATTTGAGCATATTGTGTATAATGTTACGATTTATCCTGGAACTCGTTTACAGGTTTACAGGTTATAACAGTAACCCGCTTTGTGGTTGTTACCTATTTTTTTTTGTTCATACATCAAAAAATCCACACCATGTCACTTATTAAAAAAACTCAAAGTCTGAACTGAAGAAGTGGGAAAATTTGCTTCACCTCGGACTTTCTGGTCATGTACACGCGAGTTACAGAAAAATCATAACCTTATACCGTGTTTTTTTTTTTTTTTTTTTTCCAGGAAACTGAACCTGATCAGTTTTAATCATGACCTCACTAATAGCCTTCATTTTCTATGCTGTTATTGAAAACGGATCAGTTTTAGCTGGAAACAAAGTCTCCATCATTACATAGATCTTCTGCTGATAGTTTTCTCAAAAACGGCACAAACAAAACGTCTTATAGCATCGGATTTGGATGGTGTGGTTGTGAAAACTTCTCATCTTTATTACAATTCACTGTTACGCACCTGAGAGCAACGAATGGATAAGCGCCCTCAATACAACTGTGTGTGTGTGTGTGTGTGTGTGTGTGTGTGTGTGTGTGTGTGTGTCACCACTTGGCACTGTTGAAAATGTCACTCTTTTAATTTCAACAAAATGCAATGATGGCTGCATGACACGCTGTCAAACACGAGGAGTGAGCCGAGGGCAAAGCAGTGTGTGTGTGTGTGTGTGTGTGTGTGTGTGTGTGTGTGCGCGCGCCTCAGGATCCAAACATCAGCGCTATCAAAGAGCAGGAAAGGAAGTGAACATGAAGGGTGTCAGAGCAGTGAGAGGTGACAGAGAAGAGCGAAGAAACTTCATACCAGAGTTCAGAGCAGCAGTGAATCTCTCTCACAGCCTGAACCTGCTGCAAAACATTAATCACAAGCTGGTTAGATGCTGAAAGTATGTGTTACTGCACACTCAGGTTTACCCTGATGTGTGTGAGGGCCCACGTGCAAGGAATGTGGTGAACAGGTCAAAGTACTGAGATGCTAAATGAGCTGAAGAATGATGATTTAATCTGCTTAAAATCAAACAAGAAGAAACGGCACTTTTTTGGTGGAAATGTTCCAGGCTAAACGATTCCTGTAAATGAGAAACATCTATGGACTTTGATTTAAACTGCATTTAAATACAGACTCCATCAGAGATCAGTGCTGTAACCTGTGCTTTTTGACTCTATAGTACACAGGGATTGAACAGTTAGTTAGTGGACACCTGACCATCAGACTGCTACGTGCATTATTTTGTGAACATCCCCATTCCACATCTAGTCTCTATTTGGTGTTGGAAGAACCTTCACTCTACTGGGACGATGTTCCAGTTTATCCTGAAGGTGTTCAACAAGATCAAGGTCAGAGCTCTATAGGAGTAGGCCACTATTCTTTTCCAGCCATGTGTGGTTCTTCAAAAAGCTCTCTATTTTATAGGATGTTTATTTAAAACAGGAGACCCAAACGTGTTCCAGCATGGTAATGACCAATGAAAGATCTCCTGCTATAGAACTCCAACCCTATTGAACAAACGCTGACTGCACCCCAGGCCTTCTCACTTACTCACCTACATCACTAGAAATCTCCACAAGCACACTCCAAAGTCTATTGGAACATCTTCCCAGAAGAGTGGAGGTTATTATAACAGCAGATGGAGACTAAATATAGAATGAGAAGACGTTCAGAAAGCATCTAGCGGTTTTATGGTGTATATCTCCATATAATGTATAACACTGTGCACACTTAGCATGTTCTGACAGGCATGGATGCATCTAATTAACGCCTGCATTATTTACACAGCAGTTTAACTCCAGACTCTAACAGCTAACAAATACGTTTATTATAAACCTGCACTACTCGCAGCTCACGCTGGTTCAGAGGCTCTCATACTGTAGATCACCTGATGGAGAGCAATTTAAATACATGCACAAAGGCCCAATTTGGAGAGTCACAAGGTTTAGAGAAGTGCTAATTAGGGTTCGTGAACCTCTAAAGCGAACACTTTATCCCCGTAAAGCGATCCACTAATATTCAAAACCACTTTATTGGCTCACGAGAAACAACCCGTGCCTTTAAAATGCAGCGATACTGCAATTCTGACCACGTTTGAGGACTTGAGAGCTGAAAAACACATCGACCGCCCCATGAGATAATGTGCCTGACCTCATACCCTCAATCAATCAATCAATCAATCAATCAATCAATCAATCAATCAATCTATCAATCAATCAATCAATCTAGCACAGGGGGGCAAAGCACAAATGTAAGAAATTGGTGAGTTTCTAAAAAGAAAAAATACTTAATACTTAATAATGCAAAATTATATATATACACACACACACACACACACACACACACACACACACACATATTATAGCAGCTATAAACTAAATCTCTCACCATCTTTTGAAGGTTAGAAAACCCCCTAAAAACGTGTACAGTAATAATGGAGGAAAAAACTCAACTTCCAGTCAGACTGACACTAAAGACTCCTTTCATAAATGTTAAAATAACATCAGCCATTTAAACATTAATAAATCTGGCCATGTCCACATCCCTGTGAACAAGTTTCAATCGTAAGCTTTTACAGTGATGTATCTCCAAAAATTGGCAATCAAATAGGATGAAAGTCTCAGTTCTACCAGTTCCACCTCAGTTTCTCCTGTATAACACTCTGTGGCTTTATTAATCCGCATCTGCTAAACTCTGTGGCTTTATTACGGACTAAACGTGGGCGTGGAGTTTTATTTTAAACCTCCCGCTGGCGTACGGAGGCTCTGAATCCTGCTGAAGGAGACGGGTTTGTTAAAGCGCAGGCGTTCTTTTGTCTCCTGTCTCTCTGATAAAGGACACCTATGAACGGTTTGTTCTCTAGTGACAAACATGAAATGGAGTTACAGAGTAGACTGCGGAGCATCGGGAGTCCAATCACATCGCGAGGGCAGTACACACACAAACACACACACACACACACACACACACACACACACACACACACACACACACACACACACACACACACACACACAGAGTAAATTGGGTTTATTGAGAAACAGGACTAGAACAGTGTTTGCAGCTCTACAGGCACCACACACAAAGGCCTCCAGTTTATACAGAAAAAAACATTCAGCTTCAAAAGGACATGAATTTAAGTTACAAAGAAATGCATCACACATGTGCATGAATCAGTGTTGTGCTGTGCATTTCACCTCCAGGCCTTCAGTGGTGTCCTACCTGAATCATTCCACCTCTTAATACCACCATTATGATGCCACGTCTACAAAAAGCATCAGTATTAAAGAGAAACGCAGTAGAACAGAGCGCTGCATCACACACAGGATCTCATACAGTGAGAATGAATGTCATAAAGCAAGAAACCCAATGAAACCAATTCAACACGTCTCCTTTCACTGTAGCCACAGCAGCACCTCCACATACATCATCTCCAGCCGAAGATTGATATTCACCTCGACAAATGACCCCGGGTTTTTCTGCATGTTTGTCTTGTGAATTATGGTTTTCCTCGAGACTTGAAATGAAGGCAAATTCAACAGGAAAGTGGAATATAAACCTTTTTCACTGTAACTGTACGTTTTTATGTGAGACGTGTACGTAGATTCCCGTCAGCACTATTCTC
Source organism: Silurus lanzhouensis (assembly GCA_039877035.1). Classification (NCBI taxonomy): domain Eukaryota; kingdom Metazoa; phylum Chordata; class Actinopteri; order Siluriformes; family Siluridae; genus Silurus; species Silurus lanzhouensis. Next base: position 8,816,853 of record JBCEWE010000457.1, on the reverse strand, counting down.
ACTCGTTCTTAGACACTGTGGGTTTTAAACCTGCCTGCCACGGACTCACACTTTACCCCATAACACACTCCCCAGGATAGTAATTGAACATACAAAATGGAAATATTTGTGCGTTTTGATGACGCCATCGTAATGTGAAAATATCGTAAAAATGAAGACACGACTCAGCCGACACAGGAGTCTTGAAGCATGTTGATCAGTGTGGGGTAGTGTCCTGTAATGTGGTAATAAATATACAAATTGTGGAGGGCGGAGAATACGCTGCTACTTTTCCCTGCCACGTGAAACTTTACAGTATTGTTTTGTATATACACACACACCACAACGTATTTTACAGTAACACCCTTGCAGTTCCTGAACTGTTTACTTTCCCGTATTGTGATATTCTGGTTTGCTCTAGTGTAGTTCGTTTGCTGATCACCTGACCTCTTCTGACCTTTCTTCTAGATGTATATTTATTTATTTATTTACTTACTATAACAAATGGCCAAAAACCTCGATCGTAATGCATCATTCCTTTCATCACATGATAGCTCCTAAGTACGCTGTGTGGTCAGTCATTTACCCCCACCCATCCCACAGCTCCTCCCCCTTAAATCCATCCCTCAAGCATATATATATATATATATATATTTATATGAGTTTGTATATATATATATATATATATATATATATATATATATATATATATATATATATAACACACACACACACACACACAAACACACACACTCTTACATTTTACTTTCTTTCCTGCTTGCTATCGAATGACCCTGGATCCACATCCTTCATCTCCACAAAAAGGACATCATCCCCACATATCCTCTATTATTAATGCGGTCAATGCGCTCCATTACGCCCAGGCTCTTTTTTTTTTAAGTTTCTCTCTCTCCACTAGCCATTAATATTCTTTTTTTTCCCACTTCAGACCCCATTACGGTCGTCCTCCAGTATGCAGAAATCCAATTGTGACCATCACGTTTATTGACGGATGGAAATTACACACTCTAATGTGTTTGATCTGTTTTTATCAAAGTGGTGGCTGCAATTCGTTCTTTTTTTATTTAACAATTTTTTTTCTCTTTCTTTTTTACTTTTTTTTTTTAAATGCTATCAACTGAGACGCATTTATTATGCGCTCTGAGACTTTTTAGGTTTCTGTAAAATATAAAAAAAATTAGGAAGACACGGATGGAATCCCGGTGGTCTACTAATGACTAATTGTGCACTAAATGTAATAAGATTTAATGTAATTTCTATTTAATCTCGATTTAAAGCGCACTCGAGTTTTCATCCTTTTTGGACTGTCGATTCAGCAAATATGAGATATTTACTTTTTGCTTCAATCAATTTTCACTCTTTAGCATCCTCTGAGAACTCTCAGAACACACCACGGCCTACAAATATGGCCGCCATACACGGAGAATAGATTTTCCAGCAATAGACTCTGTTTAATATCCACTTGATCACTAAAGATTCACGTCTTTTCATTCAGCATCATTAACACAGAAGAAGCAACACCTCAGGACCACAATTAGACACTTACCTTACCTTGATCTGAAAGACAAAGGAGGAAATAGGACATATCTTGGACAGAAAAAACAGATGTTTTGAGAGAGGAGTGAAGGAGTCCATCTACAATATGTCCAGGTGGAGATTCCACTAAGCCCAACCTCTCTTCTATTTTTCATCCATCCCAAAGAAGATCAAGACCTCTTCACATGTCCACCAGAAAAGCCGCACTCAAGGACTCCCCCCCATCCACTCCCACATTTTCTGATCATTACCCCTCTGTCGTTATGGAACCAGGACCTACTGAGCAACTCATTAAATAGCTTAACATTTGAGATCGTCACAGATCTAACACCAACTCCTCCATGCCAAAGACTTTAAACACTCAAAGAGGTCCAATGGTTTTGGTACGTCTCTAGATAGTTCGTGATGTTTGCAGGGTCGGCATCTGCTTCTTTAAAGGTCCATAATCTTCATGAGGTGGGACACGACTGGAGCTGGCGCAACCTCTGGATGAAAATCCAAAGTTGTCGGATACAATCGTGTGCCTTCAACTTTGTGGTCACAGTTTGGGAAAGAACCACATCTGGTCCTCAACATTTTCCCCCCATAGTGTATAACTATTTAGTGTAACTCTAATTGGATAAAAGTTTGACTTCTTTCCTTTTTGTAATAATAATAATTGTAATTGTAACGGTTTCCCAGTGCTGAGGTCTAAATATTGAGTTTCTGATGTGCTGTAATGAGAAAATAATCAGTTTCTAGAAGGGAACCGTAGTTCTGCTTCCAGCGCTGGTGTTGCGTACTTTAATATTTGTCCTCTTAGTGTTGCCTTTGCTGTACTTTGTCTTTATAAACCCGTGATTAACCCTGAAACCTTGTAATTCACCTGATTAGCGGCGTTTGTTCGATCGTCACCGGTACAATAACGCTAATTTCCTCGCAGTGGGATTTTCAATGGCATGTTAGCTTTAGTGCTAATTTACCACATGGGGTGAATCTGTGTACAGTAATTGCTGGAACACCACGCCTAGGCTAAATACACTAATACATGTTGTATCATTTTTACAACCTGCTGTGTTGAAGAGGATCCATGCAGCGCTTTTCATTTTTCTTTTCCTTTCTTGCTTTTCTTTGATTTTTCAGTGCAGCGCAGATGGTGGGAAAAAACGAGCTAATCACACAAACACGTACTTTTTAAAAAGTCTCCTGCGTTTTGAGTTTTTTCTCACGTGGAGATCATCGAGGTGAGCTAAGACTGGAATGCTGATTTGCGACGGTGCTCTAGAGTCACCGCCAGGTTGTGAAAGTTCAGCAAACGTTTATTTATTTTTAATAAATATTTCATTTTTTTAAATATTTCATACAAATATTTTTTTTAAGGTTTACATGAATTTGGATTTTTTTATAATGAATAATGAAATAAATAAGTATGTAAATAATGATAATATAATATAAATAATGAATTTATTAAATAAATATATTTATTTTAAACAGTTTTGTTATTTATTTTATTGATCTTTTATTGTTTTTTTTTATTTTCAGTATTTTAATTGTTAACTTGTATGTATTATTTAAATATTTAATTAATATTAATGAGATTTACATGAACTACATTTTCCTGTTTGTACAGTACACACACACACGCACACACACACACACACACATATATATATATATATATATATATATATATATAAATATAACATAAATGAGCATTTTAGCCTAAAAGTCTTAAGATTAGTCTAAACCTTGTTACTTAATTTTTTTTCTTCTAATAAACACAAGTTGAATGTTTGTTTAGTTAAAACTAGACGTTGTTTGATCTTTGGGTTCTTTTTTCATCCAGTTTTTAAAATAAAATAACATTAGAAAGAATCGTTTTGATTTAATGCCACAGTGTTGATGTTTATCTGGCACGCTATGTGCACCGTGGACAGAATTTCATTTTCAATTTTTCAATGATACTTCATTCAGGAGCAATGACACACACACACACGCACACGCACACACACACACACACACACACACACGCACACGCACACGCACACACACACACACACACAGTGTACGTGTGCTGCGGAGATGGATCCATTGTTTTCCTTTAAATCTAAAAGAGCTCCTCTTACAATAAAGGGACGAGAGCTCCATTCCATTCATTAGGGCTCGAGGATCGATAAAGTCTCCTGCTTTTTTATCCTCTTTACTGAGGGAAGAAGCAAAACACCGGCGAATCTCTTTTTCTCCAAACGATTTTTCATCATAAAAATGAATTTTCCACTCCACTCTGTGGTCATGAGGAAATAATGATATTAAGTTTTTAAGGTTTTAAGGTGTATTCACTGTTTTATGTAAATTGAAAGAAAAAAACGAAACAAAACAAAAAGAGCCTAAAGTTCTCAGACCTCGACTGAAGCCCGATCCTTACACTGGTTCCTTAGCAACAATTTATCTTCAAAACCTTGAGGAATGAAACAGAGTGGAATAGAAAAAGGACATGTTTCAGAAGACTCACAAGGACACAACGACAACTGCATCTGTGTCTTATTCAGTTGATTTTCTATAAAAAATCTTATTGAAAGTCTTCAGTGTCAGTGCTTCGGAACCTCCAAAGACATCCTGTATGACCGTGTTCCTCTAATGGGTTGGAGAAGAAACACATGTGCCTGGAAAAATCAGGTGTCCTAATATTTTGTTCCTATAGTGCAGGTTGTGGGCTGTGAACTCTGACTGAACTCTGATGTTATGGTACGCCTGCTAGACGGCCCCACTGTCACCAAATCTGATTGGTTTAAGCTGTAAGCGCTGGCAGTGCTGATCCTGAAGGCTCGCTACGAAATGAAAAAAAATATTGAAATAATTTCATAGATATTGATGTAGAAAAATAGATGAAAACATGTCAGTGATTTTGACTAATAGAGGAAATGTCTTTATAAATTTTAAAATAAGACGTAACCAGATGTAACTATTACCTCAAGGGCAAAAAAAAAAAAAAAAGGTTAAGATGCTTCCCGTAAAAAAAACTAAACGAGTGGAGTTGATGGTGATGGAAATACAGCGCTGATGCTTTGGCAGCGTTCACTTCATTACAATATGCAGTGGATTTCTACAGTGCGCAGAGCGATGCGGTCCCTCCGGGCGTCTCCGGCTCGTACATCAGCTCGCCTCGGCCTATTGGATATTGATGAGAGACACACGATTGCGCTGATGGAATTCGCGTCACGCCTCGCGCTTCCAGTAGTCAAGAT